>MJUU01012327.1:42516-59489 GCA_002080025.1 Modiolus philippinarum | reverse complement strand
ATAAAAATCAAATGGTTGCTCCCTTACCGGTATAGTCTTAAATTAGTCTTAAATACCATGAGATCGGACACATTGAGGGGGTATCACAGCTGATGTGTAAACTTATTTGAATTCAATGAAAATTGTGGGCATAGTCATGTAGTATTGTCTGTCATATTATTGAACCAAGTGCTGGGAATCGTTATAATATTTTTCATTCATCCACAGAAACTATTTTAGACAATTAAATGTCTATTTTTGTATTTAGACAATTAAATGTATACAATCAATTTATAGATTTTCAAACATAATAAGTTTGATTGATCTGTACAATTACTGTATGAATGAAATACCAGAAAACTATTAGAAATATTTTACCAATTATCGAATTTATACAAGTTTTTCTAATTAAAATGTAATGACTTCAAATAACAACCACATCTCATTTTTTACATTTTAAAACGTATATTGAGATTTGTCCTTTATAACAAACTATCTATTTGTCCATTCCCTACTATTATCATTAGCTGATGATCGCAGATGTTCATATCGCTTAATATCCGTACGTGTATAGCCCTTTCATGAAAATATTATTTGTTCCTACATGGCCAGATTATATTTGTTCAATATACACTATGCTAGGAAATTTGTTAATCCGGGCTTTTTCTATTGGACATGATAAGGGCTAGATTATCTTCTTCAACTCCAGTGCTGCATAGAGAATTCTTAAAATAATCCCAGCCCGCCTCCCCTTTTTTGAAAATCAAATGGTGCGTCATATACCGGGGTCACGGCTAAGCGAACTTACTATGGATCTAGAATGCCAAGATTCATTTATTAGCTAGGCTATGGAATAGCCTAGCTATATAGATAGTTCTTAGGGGAAGTGAGGAGTACGCTTGCGCAGTGAGGAGAGCGCATGCGCAGAAGACTATTGACCAATAGGAATTTCAGATTCTCGAAAATCAAAATGGCATCCAGTTTCGTCCTGATAAAACGGGGCGGGGTTTAATTTTTCTGTTTCCTTGTGGAAGTTGAAAAGTATTATAAACATTTACTATAGGTGGTACTGGGAACAGATTTGTAGAGGATGATGGGATTGGTTTTGCAATATCGCTTAGCCAAATTTATAATGGTGAATAAAAGGATATGGAGTNAATGCACATGAGACAAAGTCTCTACAAATACATGGTAAAAAACAAGCAAAGGAACAACGCTTTTATTGTTGTTCTTCAAGAAGCCAAAAGATGAGAGGTTGAAAGAAATGTTAAAACGAGAGAAGCATATTGTGTGTAAAACGCTCTTATGTGTGTAAGGACTCTATACCTCCTGAAGCAATGATAAATATAGATATGATAAAAAGAATAAGAACAGTAATGTATAAATTTAATACCGGAAGTTAATAAATAAAGATGAGGTATTATGCAATAATATACAGGCCGACTCCGATCTGCCGTTGGGTGTGGGGTTTTCTCACCGTTCATTGATGTTATTACTCCCCTTTGGGTCGTTGTCTCTTTGACACATTCCCCGTTTCCCTTCTTTTTTCTAAATACTATAAAAGACTTTTCAATTGTGTTAAACAAAGCGTGATTGTAGTTTGTGAAGATACTTAGGCAATGGAGAACGAAAGGTGGAAAGAGATAGAATTGCGTTTTTTGCGGAGGAATAAAGAGCTACCGGTGTTTAATTGTGTGTGCTGTAAAAGGTTTATGTTTCGAAGCCAAAAGATGAGAGGTTGAAAGAAATGTTAAAACGAGAGAAGCATATTGTGTGTAAATCGTGTAACTCTTATGTGTGTAAGGAATCTATACCTCCTCAAGCAATGATAAATAATTTAGAAATGGATAAAGCTCCTCTTGAAGAATTAAATACGCTAAAACAACATTGAATTTCTCCAGTTTTACCATTTTACAAAATTGTGATTTTATCTAAGAGTGATCAGCGAGCTGTACATGGTCCAGTTGTGTTTGTAGAATCCGACATGACAAAAATAACGAAAAGTATTGATTTGAGTATACAAATACACCATGAGGCACCACACCCTTGTCAATCAAACACGTAATTTTCTATCCAAGGCTATTCCATAGCCTAGCGTATCGTTTTTATTTCATTAAAACCATTATCCGATTTATATCATCCACTTATGTTTATAAAGTCCCCTCGTGTCTTCTAGTCTGACTTTAGATAGTGTTTAATCAACTTTTTTATCTGAACTGATTACAATAAAACCAGTCATCATTGGGTCTAAAGGCCCTGTCACACTATAACGTTCTAGTTATTAACATATGCCGAAGTTCGCGAATTTTTGTAAGAAGGTTGGCACACACCGAAGAAATTGAAGACATTCTTTTATTATATAGAGGGTGGCACAGTGTTGTTTTCGTGCAGCGTATTTGCCGTTTTTTATTTTGCGTGTTGCCATGTTGGAGGGTCATTATATGCCATGTTTCGTGCAAACCGAAAAAGGCCATCGTGCAAAACCAATTTCTAATTTTTCGTTCCTCGTGTTTTGTCATTTTGTTTCTCGTACACTCGTGCACGGTATCCCCTGTGCGACCCTCTACATAGAAAGCCGTGAATATTCGATATTTCTCAGTTAAAGAAATGTCATATTGTCAACGGTGAAAATAAAGGATTTATAGTCACTGGTGGAAGCGACATAACAATATATGTGAAGTAAACAACTCGCGCATTGAAATGAAATAAAAAATCCCTATCTTAAATCTCGATTTTTGAGTAGAAAATTGTATAATAAAAAGCATAACTAATCGACCATTATGAATATCAATAAAAATATCACAAGTGTCGATCAATGGAAATGGATAAAACTCGTTGCGGAATAAGTTCCGCAACTCGTTAAAGCCATCTGCGTTGTTCGGCACTCGTGATATTTTTATTGATATTCACGACGGTCAATTAGTTATACTATAATTGTTGGACGCATTCATATCGTCCGGCTTCCGACCTACAACGCCCGGAAAACTTATCAGACTTATCAATATCTTGTCTGCTCACAAAACAGCGTATGACGACGTTTCAAAGGCATTTTACTATAGTGTACTTGATGTATACCGAACGCATCTATAACGATCTTCTAGCATTCATAGAACATCTGTATAACTTTTTTGGCGGTCTTCAGGTCAGATCAGTTGTTAATTCTTCACCCCAATGTCATTCATTTCCAAAGGTAGAAATAGGTAGAAATGCAACCGAAAAACACGAAGGATGTGTAAGAGGGATAGGTCCCCCGAAATAAAAAACTATATATATTAAAAAAAAATTGTCAGTCTGATGCTGAAATAACGCGGCTATTGACTGCTATATTTTTACATTCCTTTTGGGAATTGTTTCGCTCTTTAACCATTAAAAAAACAAAAAATTTGTTTTCTTTCGTAAAAAACTGATTTTTAAAATAAATTTTCTCTCAAAAACAAAGTGCTTACCGCGCCTGAAACAAATAACAGTTTTGACTAGGCAGTTTGCTGACATTACTTGCTGTAATGGAACAGTAAACCACTATGTGTCCGTCTTATGCATTTCTCCCATTTGCCGAAAACAAAAAAACGAACTTAAATTCGGGAATACGAAAGAGAACTATTTACAGGACATTATAAGAAGCTATCTCAGAAACAGGCAATTCATGTTAATAAGAAAACATCTCACCATTCACCATTATACGTCCATCGCCGACATATCCCAAAAGGTCGAATGACAAAAATAACCCAGCATTATGCTTTGAATAGATAATCTTAAAATCTTCAATATTTAATGTATAGTTTGTTAAATGTCATCATTTGATTTATCAATAAGAAATACAACATCTGGTTACTGTTCAGTATAGGTTTTTCGATTTATGAAGACAACTACGGAACAAGATCGCAACTGAAATTTACTTCCTTTGACCTTGATGCGTAAGATTAAATGACTTTTTTTTGGGGGGGGGTCTCTTGCATGCTCACTTCCTGTTTTACGGAACTTACAATACGTCTAGAAAATTTCAGTCACATTTTTCTCTAGAACCACGTATTACAACCTTTTGCAATTTGGCATGGAGTGTCAATAAGGATAAAATTCACAGAGAGTATATCCATACAACATAAATTTTAAAAAATCCATCTCTCAAAAAGTTATTGTGCAGGCGACAACATGTCTACCATAGAAGACTTACTACTAAGTCCAACAGATAAACTTAAGGCCACTGGATTTTAATTCCTATAGATGCAAAAATTTCGTTGAAGGTTTTTAAGGGAGTGTGAGCGTCAGATTTCAGAAGCATTCGATATCCTCGGATTTTATCCATTTAAACAAGGTTAAATTTTTTTGATCACGTATCATATTTTCTTGGTCATCGGTCACTTTAAGTTTAGAGGCATAAAATAGACAATGTGTAAAATTGTAAAAACTTCCAATTATATTTTCATACATTTAATGGCATAAAAACAGCTAATGGAAATTGAAGGAAAAGTCAAGAGAGAAGTGTTTCCTGCCAAATATTTGACGTCTTATATCTAAAAAATTCGTACATGGATTTTCAAAGTTTTCTGCTCATGTTGTTCTATTAGCACAGTTCTCCAAACAAGAGGTCAGCATTTTAATTCTAATTACAAAATTTCGGGCAAAATTTCTGACACAATCGTACTTAAGTTGCAAACTGCTGGGAATAGACGATTTTCATATTTACGGGATGACCGCCATTTTATTATGTTTTTCAAAGGGACGTTACTCGCTAACACCCGGCAACCTGGTTTTCGGTCTCATTAGGTATAGGAAAATCAGTAAATATTTATTTTCGAAACAGATAAGATTTTCACTTTAGTAAGTACGCAAATAATTTGAAATAATTTTTTAAAGACAATCAAGATATTACCCCCACCCTAATAATCGATGTCTTCATATTTGAACTTTACTGCTGCCCCTTGTTACTATGGAACCGTAAACCAGACTGTCGGTAAACCAGACTTTGTTGAAAACGATATAAAAACGGAGTCAGAGTCGGGACAAGAAATGGATATGAAAATGGTCTATTGAGAAGGAAATGAACTTTTATGAGCAAAAACAATATCATAATCAAATTCTGAAGGGGTTGAAATAAATCGGAAGAGTGCAAAATAGAATCGAGTATGTTTTGTGTAGTAAGTATATAACTACGAATAGTATATAATACTTGTATATAACGACAACAGGTCAATAAATGGGACGGTCTTGCCAAGTCTATTGCAGTCAAATTTTATTCTAAAATACATATTTATAAATCATATCGAGCATAAACAAATAAAAATGAATAAACAATTTTTACCTGAAATTTTGGAATGAAAAGTTTGGATACACATGACTTATAAATCTATGGGACATCTCTATAAGTTGCAGTAAATTTTAATTTTAGGATCTGGTTGGTATTCCCGGTTTGTTCATCGATTCCGGATTTTTTTTTAGAAATAGGTGATTTACAAGTATTAGCTTTCCAAAAAGCTAGTCTGACGTCAGTATTCTTTTACCTAGACAATAAGAAAATAGAAAATATTCTGTTCGATGTTTTACAAGTATTTCCTAGTTTCATATTCGCCGTAACGATAACCAAAAACAACTCACAATATAATTCAACAATTGCGGTTCCCCTGATCTATAGGAAGGACATGCTTAAGAAACGAACTGGTTTCTTTGTCTTTTATTCCGACAAAACCAGTATAATTACTTTCCTGAAGTGTTAATGTAGAAAATGACGCTTGAAGAATTGTATATAATGTCATTTAAAATATTATCGCCGAAAAAATCACGATCGGAAGTGTTAATTTATTAATTTGCAATGGCATTGTCGTAACCTTATATTAATTAAATGAACATGTTACACTTTATTGACCGTCATGCAATGCAAAAAATGGACGCTTTACCGAAATGCAATACGAACATGGACGCTTTACCGGATGTGCTTTTTCTGATTTTAATACTGTCTGACGCCGTGACGTCAGACAATTAATCAATGAACGGTAATGTGTTCCCCAGCGTATACACCATTTGATATTTTTGTGTCGCATAAGCCTTAAATGTCTATTTATTCTGAACTTGTGGATTATTTGTGGTTTAGATTTCTTAGAAAAAAGCTTTAAGTTACGACAGTCATATCAAAAATGTGTTTTTGACAAGCCAGAAGTTTTATAAGTGGAAAATCATTATAGATCAAATATATGACACGCGAGAAATGATTTATAGCTAAAGAAATTGATTTTGTCAAAAGAGAACATTGTCCCTGATTAACTCTGTGACAATCAAAATAGGCATTACCATATGAATCAATAAAGGACTTTACTAGTTCCTCAGATTATCGTCTGACTGACGGAATCAATATAGGCTTTACTGGTACCTCTAATACCAGATCATCATCTGACTTAGGGTTACAATAAGGGGCTTTACTTGTCCCCCAGACTTTCATCCAACCTAAAGGAGTCAATATGGGGATTTACTGAAACCTCTTATACCATGTCACCATCAGACCTAGGGAGTAAATTAGGGTTTTTACTTGTACCCTAGATTATCACCGAATTTAGGGAGTAAGGGCTTTATAACCAGATCATCATCTTACTTGAGGGAGTCAATAAGGGGCTTTACTGATCACCATGATTATCAACAAAATGAGAAAGTCACTAAGGAGGTTACTTGTTCCCAAGATTATCACCGAACGTAACACTTAGACGGCCTTTATATGTGCACCTCTTTTACCAGATAATTATCTTATTGTGCGAGTCAATAAGGGTTTTTACTAGTTCCTCAGATAATCATCATACTGACGGAATCAATACAGGCTTTACTGGTTCCTAAGAATATCATCTGACTGGGGTAGTCAATAAGGGCTCTACTGTGGTTCCTCAAATCACCGTCTGACTGACGTAAACAATATTGCCTTACCTTGTTCCTCAGATTGTCGTCTGATTGAAGGAGTCAGTCAGTATCTTGTTCACCCCCCCCCCCCCCCCATTTTAATATCTAACTGCAGGATTCAATCAGTGTTTTCTCAACACCATAATATCAACCAACTTAAGCATTCAAAATATTTTATTTTATTTTTTTTTTCGATTCCAATTGTTCAATTGTTTTGACGTCTTTTTGTTCATTTTGCCGCCCATAGATCAGTAATAGTTAAACACACACTGTGGTGACTGGACAAACTAGACATCAGTGAGATGGTATCCATCTCTGTGGGCCCCGCTCCAAGTGTGACCTAGAGGTCAAGGGTCATCAAATATTGTCCGTGACATGTCACAATCTTTCCACATACGAAATATCAAAAGCCTATCTCAAAAGAATAAAAAGTAATAGCCCAGACACGACTTTGTCATTGAAAAAGGTATGCGACACATCATCTTGGGGTGATCTATCTACATGCCAAATATCAAAAGCCTATCTCAAAAGAGAAAAAAGTTATAACCTGGACATGACTTTGTCATTGAAAAATCATGAATGTGACCTTGAGGTCCAAGGTCAAGGTCGTCAACCAAGGTACGTGACACGTCATCTTGAGGTGATCTATCTACATGCCAAATAACAAAAGCCTATCTCAAAAGAGAAAAAAGTTATAGCCCGGACACGACTTTGTCATTGAAAATCATGAATGTGACCCTGAGGTCAAAGGTCATGGTCAAAGGTCACCAACTAAGGTACGCGACACATCGTCTTAGGTGATCTATCTACATGCCAAATATCAAAAGCCTATCTCAAAAGAGAAAAAAGTTATAGCCCGGACACGACTTTGTCATTGAAAAAGCATGAATGTGACCCTGAGGTCAAAGGTCAAAGTCAAAGCTCACCAACTAAGGTACGGGACACGTCGTCTTGAGGTGATCTATCTACATACCAAATATCAAAAGCCTATCTCAAAAGAGAAAAAAGTTATGGCTTGGACAGGATTGTTTCGGACGGACGGACGGACGGACAGACTGATTACTATAGGGCGTCCGCCACAAAGTGGCGGGGCCCTAACTAACACTCAACTTGTAACTCATCATACCTAACTAACATACAAAATATTAGCCGAATATCTGCAAGCATTACGAAAAAAAGTGCGGAAAACTGTTATTTTAGTGAAATTTTCTAAGTCCAAGGGCCGCAACTTAGTCAAAAATCAGCGGACCAATACGAAACTTACACTTGACTTGTAACTCATCATACCTAACTAACATACAAAATATTAGCCGAATATCTGCAAGCAATACGAAAAAAAGTGCGGAAAACTGTTATTTTAGTGAAATGTTCTAAGTCCAAGGGCCGTAACTTGGTCAAAAATCAGCGGACCAATACGAAATTTAAATTTGACTTGTAACTCATCATACCTAACTATCATACAAAATATTAGCCGAATATCTGCAAGCGTATTGGAAAAAAGTGTGGAAAACTGATTTTGTTACGGACGGACGGACGGACGCACGGACAGACTGATTACTATATGGCGTCCGCCCCAAAGTGGCGGGGCCCTAATAAAAACAATTTTTCCTGCTTAAAAGAGAAGCACATGGTATTCCAGTGATCGGCAAGCAGCAGGTTATTATCATTACAGTCGTCAATGAATGATGTAAATTTTACTGATAACTGGGACACGACACGACACGTGTGATGCAAATGTAATTGGTTACTGATAATTTTGCTATAATTCATGATACGCCCTGTGTTGTAAAATTAGATTATTACTGATGATTTAGATATTTTTCATGACACGTGTGATGTAAATGTATAAATGATTAACGCTAATTTGGATATAATTCATGACACACGTGATGAAAATAATAATGGTTACTGATAATTTGGATAATATTCCTAGCAAATGTGATGTAAATGTAAATATTTACCAATAATTTTGATATAATTCATGAGACGTGTGAAATAAATGTAAATAGTAACATTTGGACATAATTCATGGCACGTGTGATGAAAATGTAAATGGCTACTCATAATTTTGATATAATTCATGATAAGTCGTGTGTTGTAAATGTAAATGTTTACTGATAATTGGGATATAGTTCAGGACACGTGTGTTGTAAAATTAAATTATTTACTGATAATTTAGATATTTTTCATGTCACGTGTGATGTAAATGTATAAATAATTACCGTTTATTTGGATATAATTCATGAGACATGTGATGTAAATGTAAATAATTACCAATAATTTGGACATAATTTAAGACACGTGTGATGTAAATGTAAATAATTACCAATAATTTGGCCATAATTCAAGACACGTGTGATGTTAATGTAAATAATAAACAATGATTTGGATATAATTCATGACACGTGTGATGTAAATGTAAATAATTACCGATAGTTTGGATATAATTCATGACATGTGTGAAATAAATGTAAATAGTTACCGATAATTTGGACATAATTCATAACACGTGTGATGTAAATGTAAATAATTACCGATAATTTGGATATAATTCATGGCATGTGTAATGTAAATGTGAATAATTACCGATAATTTGGAAATGTAAATGGTTACTGATAATTTGGATATAATAATAATTCATGACACGTGTGATGTAAATGTAAATGGTTACTGGTGTAAACTGATAGCGTATATTGCTTTAAATGTTCAGAAAAAAATCGATATAAATAGACTCTAGATCTGTTTTCGTTTTGTTGATTGTTTGTGGTTTTTTAAGACAAAAGCTGTCGCCGAACGGCAGCCAGTTATACCCCCGCTCATTGAACCCTGAATCAACATGGTAATGCTACAGTTAAGTATGTGTGGACATAATACAGGCGTGGACACAGTACAAGTGTGGACACAATACAAGAATTGGCGAAGTTCCAGTGATAAATAAAGTTACCATCAAACAGGAAGTATAGATGAGTTTTGGACTTCAAAATAGGAGATACGGTACAACTCGTCATTCTTAAACTTAATTCCAAATATCAAATTCTTGCTACGTACACAAGCTGAGAAATCCTTGACGAAATATTTCAATATTTAGCTTTAACTGGGAAAAAATCAAAGTATCGTCAAACAGGTAGATGAATTATGGGCTTGAAAAGGTGAGACACGATACAACTCCTCATACTTAAGCTTCAGACCAAATATCAAATCATTACTACATACACAAGCTGAGAATTCATTGACAAAAAAATAAAATTCAATATATGGCTATAATGGGAAAAAATCCAAGTTATTGTCAAATAGGAAGTAGATGAGTTACGGACTTGAAATGGGGAGACACGATACAACTGATCATACTAAAGCTTCAGACCAAATATCAAATCATTACTACATACACAAGCTGAGATATCCTTGACGAAAAATGTTCTGCACGGACGGAAGGACAGACAGGCGGACAAGCTTTGTAAAACAGTATACCCCTCTCCTATGGAGCGGGGGTTTAAAGTATATCATGCAATAACGCAGTCACAAACACACACAAAAAAATTAAAGAAAAACGAACAAAACAAAACAAAAAATAACAAACGAAAGAGACTACGGTAATCAGTAACTTTAAAGTTACCATACCACATTACTTGAAGTCAAGTGCATGTAGACTCGTATAAAAATAAAAATAACATAAAGGAAAAACTGCATTGATTTGCTTTGATACACTTCTACACATACAAAATTCGAAAAAAAATGTAGCTGACAAAAAAGTGAAAAAAACGAAAATCCTCACATTATTGAACTTCCATGCAATCCGCCAGTTAAAATGATCATCAAAGTCTTACAAAACAATGAAAATGAATAAAGTTACTAACTATAAAACAGTAACGAACACTAAATAAGGCATTAATTGCTGTGAAATCGACAATTCCATTCGTTGTGGGCGGACGTAATAATCAATTTCTTCTGATATGAAACTTTCTCAAAATTTATTGGAAGAATTTCGATTTCCGTAATATATAATTGATGCTGAACAGTTAACAATTCAAGTTTGAATTTCTATGAAAATAAAAACCAATCCAGATTAAGTCGATACACTCTTTTTGTCCATAGTGTTATAAATTAGCTTCAAGTTCTTAGAGAAACAAATATTTGAATTTAGAGAAAATATTGATCACAAGGCCAAAGTTCCCTTCAACTCTTCTTTAATGTAAAAGTATATTTTTGTATCACTTCTGTTTTAATTGATTGCAGTTTTATTGATGATACTGCATGTGGTATTGAGAAGATTGAAACAATCCTAAAAACTTGGTTAACCATAAATACCCTTTTAATTCGTTTTCAGCTCTTTTGTGTTCATTAAAATTTGTAAATCCAAACATTGGAATAGGTGTCTTTGTTGCACATACTCGAACTGAGTAAAGGTAATACAAGTTCATTTACAGTTGACACAATATTTGTATTTGGTTGTCACGAAGCAAGAGAAAATACTCTTCTTGAGCAAATTGTTGTTTTTCATTGTGCTAGCAGAAACCATTCTTTAATTCTGTCTTTTATCACCTCCTTAGTTCAAAACCAATGTCAGTAGAATACGTAAGGAACAAAGCACAAGACTACATAAGTCTAAGTCCATAGACAAGGCAAAAACAAGAACTCAATATGGAACACACTCGTAAAACACAAAAACACTGCAAAGACCCCCTCCAAATACAATACTCAAAACTAAAGCCCTAAAAGTGAGAACTCTTAACCAGAGGCTCCCAGGAGCCTGTATCGCTCACCTGGCTTTCAGTTGCCACAATCAAGGTAACATTGTAAGTTATACAGTTGATCTTCAGTCTCTCAAACTTTCATAGCTCGAACACCTCCAATATCTTGAAATGTATTTAAAGTCTGATCATGTTTTACTAAATTTCTTTGTTGGGCTGTTTTGACAAACATTCTTGCTAAGGACCACTTCCGACACCAGTTTTGAGGTCGAGATGTCGTTTTGTAAATGGCAGTTAACGAACAATTTTCAACATCGGTTTTGAAGTCGCAACATCAAATTCTATTTGGAAACAAAATTTCATTGAAATAGGACAATGTTGAATTTTCCCGCCTTTTTTGGCAGCCATTTTGAAAATGATATCAGCAAACAATTTTCAACATCAGTTTTGAAGATGCGACATCAATACCTATTTGGAAATCAAATTTCATTGAAATCGGACAACATTGAATTTTCCCGCCTTTTTGGCAGCCATTTGAAAATGGCAGTCAACAAACAATTTTCAACACTGGTTTTGAAGTAGTGACATTAATATCTACTTGGATATCAAATTTAATTGAAATCAGATAATGTTGAATTTTCCCACCTTTTTGGCGGCCATTTAAGTTGCGACATCAATACCTATTTGGAAACCAAATTTCATTGAAATTGGACAATGCTGAATTTTCCCGCCATTTTTGGCGACCGTTTTGAAAATGGCGGTTCACGAACAATTTTTAACATTAGTTTTGAAGTTGCGACATCAAGATCTATTTGGAAACCAAATTTCATTGAAATCAGAGAATGTTGAATTTTCCCGCCTTTTTTGGCGGCCATTTTGAAAATGGCGGTAAGTACAATTTTCAACACCAGTTTTGAAGTCGCCACAGCATGGCAAACATTTCATCAATTTACACTTAACCTTCATCTTCTATAGTTTTGGAAATAAAAGACAAAGAATACGAAAATTTTGAAAATTCGATGAAAAAGGGCAATAACTTTTACAAGGGTTTATGAGTTTTCTTCAAAATTTCAGGGTATGTATATCTTGTTATGCTGAACATTTTTGCAAATCGACCTTTCTGAATTAGTGATACACGTTACAGACACAACATTAATTAATCTGTCGACCCTTCTGAAAGTGATACACGTTACAAACAAGACATTAATTAATCTGTCGATCCTTCTGAATGTGTTATCCGTTACAGACACGACATTGATGAATCTGTAGACCCTTCTGAAAGTGTTACACATTGCAGACACGACATTAATTAATCTGTCGACCCTTCTGAAAGTGATACACCTTACAGACACGACATTAATTGATATGCCTACCCTTCTGAAACAATTACACGTTGCAGACCACGGCATTAATTAATCTGTCGATCATTACCACCGGTTACCTACTTCTTGGGAGTCAAAGGTCTTGTATTTTTGTATTATCTAGGTCAGTCGACCCTCCTGAATTAGTGATACACGTTACAGACACGACATAAATGAATCTGTCGAACCTTCTGAAAGTGTTACACGTTACAGACACGCCATTAATTAATCTGTTGACCTTCTGAAAATGTTTCACGTTACAGACACGACATTAATTAATCTGTGGACCATTCTGAAAGTGTTACACGTTACAGACATGACATTAATCTATGTGTCGACACTTCTGAAAGTGTAACACATTACATCCTTAACATTAATGAATCTGTTGGCCCTTCTGAGAGTGTTACACGTTACAGACACGACATTAATGAATATGTCGACCCTTCTGAAAGTGTTAAACATTACAGACACGACATTAATGAATCTGTAGACCTTTCTGAAAGTGATACACGTTACAGACACGACATTAATTAATCTGTCGACCCTTCTGAAAGTGTTACACGTTACAGAAACAACATTACCCTTCTGAAAGTGATACACGCCTCAGACACGACATAAATGAATTTGTCGACGCTTCTGAAAGTTTTACACGTTACAAACAAGACATCTATTAATCTGTCGATCCGTCTTAAAGTGATACACATTACAGACGCGACATTAATGAATCTGTCGACCATTCTGAAAGTGTTACACGTTACAGACCCGACATTAATTAATCTGTTGGCCCTTCTGAAAGTGATACACGTTACAGACGCGACATTAATGAATCTGTCGACCATTCTGAAAGTGTTACACGTTACAGACCCGACATTAATTAATCTGTTGGCCCTTCTGAGAGTGATACACGTCAGACACGACATTAATAAATCTGTCGACTCTTCTGAAAGTGTTACACGTTACAGACACGACATTAATGAATCTGTCTGAAAGTGTTATGCATTACAAACATGACATTAAGTAATCTGTAGACCCTTCTTAAAGTTATGCAGCTTACAGAACACAGTAAGTTGTTTCGTCAGGAATCTGAAGACCATATACATATGGTACATATACAACTTAGCTGAGTGTCAATCATCACTTGCTGATGGGAAAATCTAATTGTTACTAGTATAACATGAATAAGTCCATCTGAAACGGGTATTTCATAAGCCATAGAACTGACAACGATTGAACAGTACATATAACACTAATATATAAATAACAAAATACCGAAGTTACTGTGAATTTAGTATTTACAAATAGCCATGACGACAACTTGTGTTACTTTGGTGCAGATCAAATCAAAACTACTTCAGATAGAATTATTCTTATTTGTATACAGTGGCTGTACATATGGAATATATATAGATTATAACATGTCCTTTTCCATATATGCCCTGGTATCATCCCGAGACTGTCATATCGGCCTCGAGGCGCTAGCCGAGGGCCGATATGGGTTGAGGGATGATACCAGGGCCGATATGGAAAAGGACATGTTATAATCTCTTTATCGCATATTTTATGTAGAATTCGTAAATAATAATAAGAAAACACAATTAAATGGCATCTTTAAAAACAATGAACACAGTATTTTAATTTCGATATCACAAAAATATTTCCTAAAGGAAATAATACCAGGGACGATATGGAAAATTACATCAAATGATCGGCTAATTTTCAGGTTTTAAAAAAGCAATCTTAATTTTCAACATCAAAGAGAAAAAAATACTCCAAAATCCACTTTAAGGGTATATTTTACACGTATCAGATAACGATAATTTAAGAGTGTAGCCTGCTGCTCTGTGATAACTTATTTTCGTTGCGAATCTGTTTTCCATCTTTTAATGTTTGACACTGTCTTTAAATTCATGAAATAAATGAGCATTTCCATGTTTGTTTTTTTTTCAATTTAGTCAAGTTTCTGTTTGAATCCGTTGTCAAATGTAAATACGTGATGAGGCATATAATAAACGTCACACTACTATGACGTCATCAAAATTTGTGCACAAGGGCATGATAACCGGTTATTTGCCCGGGGCAGTGATAAGGATGGACAAACATTACAGTTATTGCATATGCAAAAGTCTATGTATTGCGCATTAATATGTGAAAAACAGATATAGGCAGAGACATAAACAGTACATCACATCAATATGGCCTGAGAGGATCCTCTCTAAATACATATTAAATGTAACAGCAGGCAGAGATCACATCAATATGACCTGAGAGGTTCCTCTCTTAATACATATTAAATGTAACAACAGACAGAGATATAAACAGCACATCCCACCAATATGTTCTGAGAAATTCCTCTCTGAATACGGTGGTTTACATATAGAATCTTACCGAAACATGAGTTAATAGGCAGAGATATAAACAGCACATCCCACCAATATGATCCGAGACATTCCTCTCTAAATACGGTGGTTTACATATGGAATGCAAGATATTAACTTTTGGGGAAACGTTGAGTTAACAGACAGAGATGAGCAACAACATACACATGCATATTAGCGAATTTGGATTTTTATTTGCTGTAAAAATCTAACGGAAAATAGTCTCGCGGACAAACAATTGAACAAACCTGGGTTAGAGTGAATAATTCGCAGTAAGTAAAAAAACTGAAAATTAAACAAGGAAACTGAAAGTGAATGAAAATATCAAATTTTCAATGAAATAAAATAAGAAGTTTCTAATATCAAGACTTACTATTGCATCGATAAAGATTTGACGAATCCTCAACCTCACATCAAGATATTTCTCCATTTTCTGACATACGGTAATCCACGATCATTGGCGACAATAAAGACTAGGTTTCTTCTAAATTAACTATTGTTTCCAGATGTTCAGACAATAAGCTGCCCATTGTATTAAATTATATCTCAGATATTTCTAATTACATAATTGTCCGCATAAACTATAATTTTCATCATCGAACATTCTTTCCTAATATTTCAAACCTCCTCTGATTTAATTCTTGGTTCCAACTTGTTTAGTTTTAAATTTCACTTCCATTTTTGTCAGATTTATGAAATGAAATTGATTCTGATATCGACATTTTCAGGAGTCATGTGACATCTAAAAAGACTGCAATTAGCAACAGATTCCGATAGTTGGAAATATTTTAGATTGCAGAACCCAATAAACACTTTTAACTGGTAATTAATTTCTATGTTTTTCAATAAATAAACTACATCCATTATTACTCGACTGTATATTCTGTTTAAGCCAACTTTAGAGTTAACTACCACATAGACTAAGTGTCCATATAAAAAAGTGTCAATTCAATATTTTATAAATTTAAACTTTTCATTTGAAACTTTTTATGACTCTTCAATTTTTAATACAATATAGATCCATATTTTTGTGCAACACTAACCTGAAATTCAAATTTTCTTTGCAAGAAATAGGATAAAAACCGGCATAATGGATTTGATGGACTTTGTTGATGCAAACATAGTATTTATGGGAACGAGTATGAACTCAAAACAAAAGAGAACCCAGTTCTGTACGATATTAAATGTTGTATCCATTCGTATTAGCCATTATGAAGACTGCCATTTAGTAAATAAATGTGGTTCAAAATATAAACACTATGGTCAGCAGAGAAGAAAACTGGTCTCAAAATATTGCCAGCCCTGAAGTGTTTATGATTTGTTAAAATATTATCATGCCCTGCCTCGGGCAGTGGGGCTGACTTGTATTTCGAACTCTTGTGTCAAGATATCAAACACGTAATATATCATTAATCAAATGCTTCAGTTCCGATCGAAAGGCTAATGTAAATTGTTCATAGAATTCAGCAATAACAGTACATTATTTGAATACCCGTGTTTTAAGCAATCAAAGAATGTTGGTGAACGCTGTAGAAAATTTCAAATACTACAAGATGCCTTTATTTCAAAAACGGTGAATTCTTATGGTCAGCAAAATAAAAGTGACAGCTTATTCAGAGGGAGAGATCAGGAAAGAAAATCTATTGGACAAGGGACAAATCCTAGAGCACACATACCCAAACACGGAACAATTT
>MJUU01012327.1:26575-41356 GCA_002080025.1 Modiolus philippinarum | reverse complement strand
ATTGTTGATTGTCTTTGTGATACCAAATTTGGTGTATAGTATTCAAAATGTCACACAAAAAATGTATCACCGGTTGTGACCAGGGTAAAATTATGGACAAACCAAAAGCAAAAGGCTGTTGGGGATCAATGTGTCATAGATCGTATATCTCTCTTAAAACATAATTAAGGGAAGCATGCTTTTCATTGTCTTTGTCGTTAAAATCAGGCATCTCTTCAGAGTTGAGTAACAGCCATTTTATTTTTTTTTTCTAAAGAAACTCTGTACACCAACAAGTCTTTTAGAATACGCAATAAAGGAGTGAAAATCTGATGACTTGATTTAAAATAAATTGTACTGGTAGCTATATATTACAGAAAATAACATTATACAACCTTTCATCTCTTACAGTATTTGACCAAAGGTCTGTCATAAGCTTATGCTGACTTTTCATTCAGATCCGATGGGACAGTTGTTCTCTTTCAGCTTTTTAAACATGTTTAGTGTTTGCAATTTGGTCTTCCAAATGTGTTGATTTTATCTGCAATATGCTCTACTACTTATTTTTACAAAAACTGAAGAATTCTAATTTTGTCATATAAACATAACAACTTTGATATAAGAATAACGTAGAAAAGATTACAGGAAACACTTATATTGGCCGAAAATTACGATCAAATGTCAAAATTTAACATGGAACTACACAACTTGAAAACCAAATAAAATGACAAAGAACTCTGATTCAAGATTGTTTATTTACTTAATACTACGATGATCATTTCTTTAAACTGTCTACGACCTTTCAATGGCAAGTGCTGTTGAGTTGCTACCGGACACTACCGCAATGGAAAGTGAGGTTTGGCTAGCCATAAAACCGGTTAACCCACCATTTCTTTTGAAATGCCTGTACCAAGTCAGGACATTTGCGGTCGACAATTTTGCTCGTGGTTTCTACGACTGATTTGTCTTTTTGTCTCACGGACATTGGCCCTTACCCACTCTGATCGGTAATTTTGTTATTACCCCCAATGACATAAAGACAACGATAGGAACTCTGGAGAGCCGGACTTGGTAGACTAGCAAGAACTAGCGGTAGGGTTAAACCGGTTTATGGTTACCCAAAAAAGGCAAGTTCATATTGAATTTTCAACATATTTGGTTTTCAACGGACTTATGGGAATGGTCATGTGTGTTTTTCATAATGTTTAACGTCAAGGAAATAATATAATATAAACTGAAAATTCTTACCAATCATGGACTCATCGTATCTCGTACAATATTGATGTGAATGTTATCAGGACGTAATGATATTATAGCTCTACTGCCATTGGTCAATCGGGTGTTAGCTCTATTAGCTTTATGTGTAATGAACAGCTGTGTTTTGTTTCATTTTCGATGTTTCCAAAAATGTTTAAATTTATTTATTGAATTTTCTTTCAAATGGACGATTTGTTTGAGCTAATTGATGAAATAGATGTATTCTAAATTAAATAACAATTGTGTTTAAGTAGTTTCTGGTATGTTTGTGACATAACGTACCGGAAATACTACCATTTAATACTAGCCAGAAACGAAGACGCGATCAACAACACTTCCGGTAAAAACAAATCCAGTTATAACAATGTATCCAATAGTTAATGTTCTTTTTCTAGCAGTAATAGCCTGTCAATTATCTTGATTATTAAATAAATACATTCTAGGATTGAAATCTATGGCAGATAAACCTATGTTCAGATCGTTGTAACATGTTAAAATGTGTTGAAATGGGGGAAAATCTGTTCGTTAGTAGAGTATTATACCCGAGATATCTTGTACAAATACGCATTCATTCATTTATTAACATTAGAGAATAGAGGATGACAGTTGTGCTGTCATTGACTATTGTGGCAAGAGAATGACGAAAACAACTCGTAACATGTGGGTTACATAGTCGGAAGGTTCATCGAGCTCAAGACTCGACAATTGAACGCAGAAGCAGGCAAGTGACCGGAACGGGTAGCTAATATTACGAAAACTAATAAATGGGCAAAAACGTGATCACATTGATAATTCAGCAAAGACATTAGAAAGAAATCAAAATATCCGAACTGAACACGTATGACAGAACTCAAAGATCCTGAAGTGTGAAACCCACAAAAAAAATGTGTCATTCATGAGAATCATTATGATCGGATTTAAACTATCTTGTAGACTTGTTGCATGATCTTAAATGGTTAATTTCATGAAGGTATCGAAGACTAAGCATTTTTAAATGTTTGCATACAATAATGTATTTTGGCAAATGTTTGGTACCAAATATAATTCTTAACACTTAAGATTTTTTTTTTAAATGGTTCCGGTTCTAGTAAATTTTTCTGAAGCTCTCAAAAACTATTCGTTTTTTGCAATTCTACTTAGCAACCGTGCATTTAGAAGATGTTTAAACTGAAACAGTAATTTTCAATAAATGGATTGCATTTTTTTTTATTCCAATTTTGGAAAATCTCAAGAATCACTCAAAGACACGGTACATTTCGAATTTTATTGAGAATCTACAGTTTTAAGATATTTATTGAAATCAGTTATTTGGCAAAACATTTTGATCAATTTTTTTCTAAATTTCCCAACACTCGCAAAGACAGCGTTTAATTCCAATTGTAGTAAATTTCCTGAAACTTTCAAAGACAGGCTATATTTTGAATTCCACCAAGCAACTACAGTTTTAATATATTTCATTGAAAACAGTAATTTCCAATAACTGGATTAAAAAAAATATTCCAATTTTGGTAGTCTCTTGAATTTTTCAAGGACAGGGTATATTTGGAATTCTACTAAGCGAACAGTTCTAATATATTTCATTGAAATCGGTCATTTCCACTGTATTTCAAAAATTATGATTCCAATTTTGGCAATTTCTTGAAACTGTCTTAGACAGAGTATTTTTACTTAGAAACCATAGAATTGAAATTTATGTGAAGTAAATAATTGGATTGCAAAAATGTTGATTATAATTTCGGTAAATTTCTTGAAACTGTCAATAACGGGGTTTTTGCAATTCTACATAGAGACCATTCTTTTTTTTTAATATATTGTTGGAATCAGTCATTTTCAATAGTTGGAATCTGTCAGGTGGAATCAGTCATTTTCAATAGTTGGAATCAGTCATTTTCAATAGTTGGATTTCATAACTTTTGTATTCCATTTTTGTAAATTTCCTGAAATTCTCAGAGACCATATATTTTAGGAAATTTCACCCTATAAATCATACTTTTCGAATTTATTTTATTGAAATTAGTCACATCCAATAAGAAAAATGCAAAAAAAAAAATTATTCCAATTTTAGTAAATTTCCCGATCTTTGAAAAACAGGGTATTATTAGTATCCTGTTTAGAAACCATACTTTTTTATGTATTTTATTGAAATAAGCCATTTGGATAATTGGATTGCAAAAAATTAAAATCAAAATTTGGTAATTTCTTGAAACACCCAAAGAAAGGATATTTCTGGAATTTTTTCCTACCACCCATCATTTTGAATTCGTTTAGATGAAATAAATCGTTTCCAGTAATTGGACATGTGATAGATGTCGTTTCTGACAGTCCCTAACTTTTGGACAAAAACATACCTACTCATTTTGCTTTCAACTAGTATAATCGTCTAAGATGCCCGACGAATTTGAATGGCTTACTTGAAAACTCTGGATAAGCATATAATATGCTTGTTTGGGTCCTTAAAACCACGTGAAAAAAAATATATATATATATTCGTCAGTGTTGCAACAAATAACAAAATATGTAAGTTACTGTGAATTTAGTTTCTGCATGAACCACTTCGACAACTTCTTATATATTTATTCTTATGTCTTTTCAGTGCAAATCAAATGAAAACATTTGGAAATCTAAAAAGGTAAGTGATAAACAGACTATTTAATTGATTGAAAAAAAAGATGAATTATCCAAAACGAATCTTCATGTTAACATGAAGACTCTAAGGACAGAGACGGTGCTTCGACAGTGTGTAAGCGTGCATTACATGTCACATTGAAGACATAGTTTGTTGATTAATATTAAACAGACAGCGAGGACGCTTTAGTATTTAATGAAAGGATATGGAATAAATGAACATGAGACAATAACACATATGTTAACTCAAATTGCCATAATTTTAATGTCGTTTTTACTTGGGAAGTCACTGATAAGATTGGGAAATTTGAAATTTGAAATCCTCACTTTTGTCTCAAAAATATTAAGTACTCTGATACAAATGTTAAAATTTGCATACTGGCACTCATTCATTCGACCAATTCAATGTACACTAACAAATCATCAACTGTGGTTCCAGTATTTTAAACACCAGTGGCGGATCCAGACTTTCTGCTAAGGGGGGGGGGACCCATAATTTTTCAAAGGGGNCGGTGGGAAGGCAATCTCGATATTCATTTCTCTAATTCTAACCCCGTTGGGTTCCTACCATAGACCGTTATATTTGATTTTTTAGGCCCTGCATTAGCGTAAATATTCGCAAATCCGGGGAGATGAACAAGTTTCCACGTTGACTGAATTTATAGACATTTTATATATATATATATATATATATATATATATATATATTCGTCAGTGTTGCAACAAATAACAAAATATGTAAGTTACTGTGAATTTAGTTTCTACATGAACCACTCCGACAACTTCTTATATATTTATTCTTATGTCTTTTCAGTGCAAATCAAATGAAAACATTTGAAATCTAAAAAGGTAAGTGATAAACACACTATTCAATTGATTGAAAAAAAAGATGCATTATCTAAAACGAATCTTCATGTGAACATGAACACTCTAAGGACAGAGACGGTGCTTCGACAGGGTGTAAGCGTGCATTACATGTCACTTAGAAGACATAGTTTGCTGATTAATATTAAACAGACAGTGAGGACGCTTTAGTATTTAATGAAAGGATATGGAATAAATGAACATCAGACAATAACACATATGTTAACTCAAATTGCCATAATTTTAATGTCGTTTTTACTTGGGAAGTCACTGATAAGATTGGGAAATTTGAAATTTGAAATCCTCACTTTTGTCTCAGAAATATTAAGTACTTTGATACAAATGTTAAAATTTGCATACTGGCACTCATTTATTCGATCAATTCAATGTACACTAACAAATCATCAACTGTGGTTCCAGTATTTTAAACACCAGTGGCGGATCCAGACTTTCTGCTAAGGGGGGGGGGACCCATAATTTTTCAAAGGGGGGGGGGGGCGAAACCAAATTTTCCCCCAAAAAACCTAGGAATGTACTAATATTTTCCAACCTAAAGGGTCCCCCTAAATCCGCCACTGAACACTTGCGTTGATACGGACACTTAGCTTCCGTATCAAGCTTCAGTATTAAGTAAAATATTAATTTTCTCTAAACTGTTTTTTAACTTTTTTATCATCTTAGATTTAGAATTTAGAAAAAAAATAGACCAACGTAACGAAGTCTCAACTAGTCACTGAACTCTCGAGTTGATGTTTGACCGCACCAGACAATCAAATATATATCCTTACAGTTCCATCAGGAATTAGTCTGATAGCTGTCAAAAATCTTATATAACATTGGCCAGCAACAATTTCAGAGATTGTCTGCAGTTTAACATTTAACGCTAAGTTTACTTTAAATCATCTCCCATTTCTAAAAATGTCACTGATTCCACACAGAATTTCAATTTCCATTTAATTCCGAAGTTGCTTACACCTGATTGAAATTTATTTGTTTAATGGATATACTGATACTGATGTTGTCGATATCTATCATATGATTCTGAATAATAACGAAAAAATTGATTTCTGACACAAATACGTATATTTCTGTAAATCATATACAAAAATGAATAAGTAACATAATAAAATCTTGAAAAAGGGATTCACCAATATGCCGGTCTTTGATAACACAAATTAGTGCAATATGCAAATTTTGACATTTCTGTTTTCGTTTCCGAACAATAAATATTTTATTGTGTTTGTTTACAAGCAGTGAATAGAAATAATTTCAGATAAAATTCATTGAGTGTTAGAAGTGACGCAATTCGACGTATTAAGTTAAAACACAATAAAAACTCAACAAACACCTGCGTCCAACATAATCAATAAATTACAACTCTGAACTAAATCATTCTATAGATATGGGGTATGTTATGGTGAGACAAGAAAACCAGTCAGGATCACTGTGCTCATCTGACAAAGTTCTACCCTTTTATGACTATTTTTGAGTTTTTGTTTTGCGCATAAGTATTAAAAGCAGAATAAAAGTGAAATAATTATTATTGATTTTACAGTGAATCTCATTTAAAGCATACATTTGAGTTGATGAAATTCCAAAAATGAGCGCTGTTAAATTATGTTAGATATGCGTTCTTTTGGTTTGTACGAATGTCCGTATAAAAATTCCAGGATATCAGCAACATATGCTAACATAGGTTTTACTGGCGTTATTGTTATTAGTATCACAGTAACGTAGGTTGTTTCTTCATAAACAAGTAGTGGAAATTCATAACTGTATCGTTTCTTATAAGTACCCAACATTTTAGTACGATCCCTTCATATAATTTTTACAGAGCATAGGTAACATAGGAAACTTTCATATCTGGAACTTTAAACACTACAGTGCTTTTGAGTTAAATACTTTTTTTATAGTTACAGATTAATCTTGATACATGACTATTGATTTCATATTGTTAGAAAACATATCTTTCGAAGGTATAACGGATATCTTTCGAGAATCAGTTTAACTCTGAGACCATTTTTAGTAGCAGTAACGTAGGAATCATGAAAAATCTTGACAAGTTTTCATTTTTTTTTTCATTTACAAAAAAGAAAGTACCATTTAATTAAATCTTTACTTTTTCTAATAACAAACAATTAATTCAATAATATACTGTTTTAAGTAATAAAAACTAGTCCCAAAAAATGAAAATGGCAATCTTGACATACAACATTTTATGATGAAGTCCTACAGAAAGCACCACAACTTTTCAAAAGATCGTGATATTTCTTTTATTTAATTTTTTTTATTAACAGGGATCATAAAAAAAATCGAACACAGTACTTTTATTGATACGTATTTTTTAACAGAGCCTATACTTTTGTCAACCATAAATGCATGGTTTAAATGAGATTGATTGTTAATTGTTTATATATAATTTGCCATTATAAGTTTAACTTTAAATTGTTTTTCACTGATAAAAAAATAAACACAATATTTTCGAAGATACTTCTACAGCATAACTGCTTTTACATCTCGGCGCCAAAAACCTAACCACCAAGGAATTACACAGAAATACCACAAATAAGACAAAAGACAAACGTAAACAACGATAGGAACTCAGGACAGCCGGACTTAGTACGGGCCCAAGCAAAAGCCAGCGGTATGGTTAAACCGATTTACAGGACATCCATAATCCGAAATATGTATAAAAGCTGACGGAGAACAAACTACCAGATACACCAAAATCAACAACGGACAGAGCTATATAAGACGGAGGTACTCCTTATTTTTCTTGAATTAGGATATTGTAAGCTTCCACATAAAATCGACTTTCGGGCCAGCACCGAAGTACTAGCGACTGATTTGGTGAATAACCTCTGGGACTAACAATTCACCAGCAGAGACATCGGAAGGTATTGATGGCATATGTAGAAAAAATGATACTGTAATAATTAGAATACTACATAATTCAGATTTTATTATTACATGATTATGAGATAAAATTTCATAATTATGGGATGCTATTTCATAATTCCGAGATATTATCTTATAATTATGAGATATTCAACCCACTCCCCCATTTGATTCCTGAAGGAAACAATCAACAAACAATTAATTCAAATCAAATTTTAAAATAGCTGGTGCACAACGGCAATATGCATTGAACATTCTGTAAAAGTTTCAATGAATTTTACCAAGTGGTCTAGGAGCAGTTGTCGCCACAAAGTGTTCCCCTTCTAAAAAGGGACGGAATAATAAAATGCACGGACGGAAGGACGAATGGGCACCATGACCACTATATACCGTCTGCTGAAGCGCGGGTATAATAAAATCTATACATAATGAGTGATTTGTGAAGAGTAGATCTAGATGCTTTATGCAAATTTGGATTTGTTTTCATAACATCTGTTCAATATGAATAGTGAGACAAAAGTTCTTCTTTTTTCCCTTACTGAACTATTACTTTACCCCGTTGTAAAATCGTTAAATATAAACGCTGATGGCCAATTTTATGATACATCACTCGACCACCCTGCACGCAAAAGACATTATAATACATCACTCGACCACCCTGCACGCAAAAGACAAATTTCAATCCATTCCAAGGGATATGCTAAAACAAAAATATAAATAAATATATATCATTAAGCCATATAACAGCACAACTTACCATAGAGGTGTCAGTCTGTTTCCTGTCAAGGCCCCGAATACCAGTCATGGTTAAATCCGATCAATATTGGACCAAAAGAGATAACCATATGTTTTAATCAAGGACCAACAATACCCGATATTGTTACATCTTGTAAGTTGTTAACATACAATATTTTCTTTTTCGATCAATTGATACATTTTTAACAACACGTTTTGAGGGTCTCGACAGTCTTAAATAGAATTAAATAAAATGAAAGGAAACTTAAAACTAACATCCTTGAATTAGTGTCATGAAATTAATTAGTGTCGGCAATCTTTTTTGGTTCTCAATTTATGGCAAGTATATATTCAAAATATAAATCTGGTGCATAAAATTCACTTTTGACAAATAATTTTTTATGTGTTTGAGGCCCAATTTACGGAAGAGCAAAACAACATCAAAGTTTTACTACGGACAGACTTGCCAAAACATTTGTTGAAAGCCGATAGGACAACATAAAGGCAAAAGCTTGACTCGAAACAGACTCTATATTCAAAAAGATACTGTCATGGTTTTTTAATTGTATGTAGATAATATCAAATAATGAATTTTCGGTTGTTTTCTTAAGGTTTATATCACCAATGGAAGCTATCGAGATACCAAGGTAAGAAAAGTTCAAACACGATACTTGTAAAGCTATCTGAAAGGCCAACGATAAAGGAAAAATAAACCAATTTGATCTACTTCGAAAACCAAAATGAGCTAACGGTAGAGCTTTGGATATAGGTACTACTACTTAGTTTGATATTAAATTCAAAAATTTATATATTTCAAGTTCTATTAAAAGAGTTTTTTTGGGACAATACTATTAACTGGCACAAAAGTACAGATATCATACATATCGACGATTACTACTAAAAATCAAGCTTTAGCAGGCGGTATATAGTGACCATGGTGTCTGTTCGTTCGTTCGTCTATCCGCCCAAAAGGGCACGCACTTTGAAGCAATAACTCCCTTAGACTATTCGTAGACCACTTGATAAAAGCAATGAAACTCGGAGAGTCTTCAGTATATATTGCCATTGTGACCAACTATTTTTAATGGAATAACAACAAAATTCCCAAACAAAATTGTCAAGAGTCAAAGTCAACGAGGCAAAAAGACAAACCACCAGAAAAATTGTCAACCGTAATGTTCCTCACTTGGTACAGGCATTTCAAAAGAAATGTTTGGTTTAACCGGTTTTATGTCGCGTCAAACTCCCTTTCAATTGCGGCAGTGTTCAGTAGGCAGTGTTCGGTAGCAAGTCAACAACAATTGTTATTATTATACTTTATGCAAATTTCTTACATTATCCGGTTATTTCATTGGATAACCGGCATTTGTTAATTTTCAGTAACGTCTCATTTGCCACGCCCATCCTTAGCAACATGTGTTAATCGTTAGCAACATGTGTTAATGTCTAAATTAACACCCGCTCCGATCGATGACGTCATCAATGTATACAGATTCTTATGTTCTCGTCACTTTTGTTGTTGACAACAATAATTAAAGCTGTTTTATTTATAAATGTATTCAGTAGTAAAATAAAAGTGACAAATATCATATGAAAAGGACCTTGTCACAAATTAAATTGCACTTAAAAGCGATTGATATAATACAAAAACAGTACGCACTATTTTCTTTATTTGTTTTTGATGTTGCATAAACAAAAAAACATATTAATACTACTAATATTTTCAAACATAACGTACACCGGGGACTTATTGTGTACATTAAGCATTCAGTATAATAAAAATCATAATGCCCTTGGATGAAGGTGTTAGTTCGATTAACACACTCGGGGAAAAATTATCACCCTCGACGTTGTCTCGGGTGATAATTTTTACCTCGTGTGTTAATCTACCCTAACACCTTCATCCAAGGGCATTATGTTTATATTGAAAGGTCGTTACTATGTCTAATGAGAAAGTCTGTATATTTGTTACCAGCTTTGGTGTAACGAATCAGCTGTGAAACATACACTCCTTAAGCAGGAGAAGCTTTGAAATTAAAATCGCCCCTTTTGTTGTAAATTTTAGTGAGTACTATGATGACCATTTTCTTTTCGAGAAGGCTTTGATTTAATGGTCTCCCTTATCTCTAGTTCTAGAGGATATATCATTGGGATCCATATAGCAAAAGAAGCGTTATAAATGGGAATATCACCAATGTATCATAAAGTGAGATCAAAGGATCTATCATCTTTTATTTTAAGATCTTTTACGACTGTCTGAAGAAATTCAGTCTCGCAAGAATATGAAACAAGTGTGCAAGTAAAACACAATTTAATTTATTCTTTTATCATTATTTTTATTTCTGGAATCAAGCGGAGGGGCGGGGGTATTTATAAGTGAGCTCTGCTTAAATTTTTTTCTTGTTAAACTTGTACCTGTCTTTTTGTTGAAGGGGGTACCTTTTTGTTTCGGCAACTCTTTGACCGGTGCGCTGAAACTTTCAAAGAATGTGCAGTCGTTATTGTCATTGCACTCCAACTAGTTTAAATTGGTTCTTTTTTTTTTTTCTTCCAAAAACATTGTTAAATAATGTACATAGTTTGTTGTTCCTAGACCGCCGCTAAAAGAAATCCACTGAAACTTTTCAAGATTCTTCAGTGCATAATGCCATTGTGCACCATCTTCAAATTTCAATTATCATTATTATTTGCAACAAAAAAATTGTACCTTTCCTTAGTTTTTCATGTAGGTAAATAATTTTGGGCAATATTTCCTATACAGCTAATTGAAATGCATTGAATTTTTTACAATGAATATTGCCAATATGTAGCAACTACATTTGAATTTTAAATTTTGAATCGCCCGTTCGTTCGTCTGTCCGCTATAGGGTACACACTTTCTAGCAATAACCCTCTTAGAATCCTAAATGCAATACAATTTAATATACTGGTAATTTTCAATGCAGAATTCCATTTTTGATTTGAAATTATGATTTTTGGGGATTCCCGTAGTAATTAACAAAATACCGAAGTTACTGTAAATTTAGTTTCTGCATATGGCCATTTCGACAACTTATGTCTCTTCAGTGCAGATAAAATTTTTAAAAAATGGAGAACAAAACTAAAACTATGTATTATCTGACAAAGAACAAATTAATAAAGATCTAAATGAAAAGCTATAATCTGCTAAGGGTAGAGCAAGAGAGTTCTAATCATTTTTTTTAAATAAAATATCAAAAGTTTCCAAATAAGATCGGTTTTCGGGTCAGCACTGAAGTGCTGACTACTGGATTGGTAAATAGAATCGGGGGCTAACAGTCCATAAGTAGAGGCATTGGTCCAGTGGTAATAAATAACAAAATACCGAGGTAATTGTAAATTTAGTATCTGCATATGGTCGATCCGATGTCTCTTCAGTGCAGGTCAAATCAACACATTTTGGAGAATTTGTATTATCTGATAGGGAAAAATAACCAAAAAGATCTAAATAAAAAGCTAAAATCAGCTACAGCGATACTCCGAACATGTTGAATTGGGGTGCCGGCTTTGTGGCTACAACTTCTCCTAGACCGCCGATTGAAATAGACTGAAACCTTTGCAGAATGTTCATTGCATATTGCCATTGTACCCCGAGATATGTTGATATTGATGTCCTGTTATGTAAAATTTTGAAAATTCACTTGTACTTTAGATTTTGTCTGGACAAATGGACAAAGACTTCAGCTTCTTTTGCAAATCATTATTAACAGAACGATATTGGGAAGCTAGGGTATGCCATGTATCTATTAGAGAGCTTTGCTCACAGTTTTTCTATTTCAATTTTCCCCCCATTTTTTTCCTTTTTTCTTAATACTTAATATTTATCTTAAACACAGATCAGGATTTTTGTTTACGACTGTTCTGTGACCGGTAAAACCAGTAATATAGTAGCAAACTTTCATAGCTTTAAGGAAATAGTGGTAAAATATGACATTACTATCTATTGGTTCCAATCAAACAGTCAGGACATACTATATTTAGTTAGAACAATGTCAACATGAAGACAAAAGTAAAGATATAAAACCATTTATTATGTAAACAAATACTGTAATTTTCTAGATTTGTATATTTTCTATTATGCCGAAGTACATAATTATATTAAACGCCCCCAGCTTACAGATGTTGAACAAATATCAGTCTCAATCAATTCAATAATGGGAATGTGTTAAACTTAACGTCAAAGATACTGATACAGAATTACTATTACAAACGTAAACTAATTTGGAGTTAATTTGAAAAATCACAAAGCTAATGTACAGAATACCCTCAACACATCTAACAGTGATCAAAAAAGGTGAAACATTTTTCCTATTTTGTTTTTTACAATGTGAATTTATGTTTCATGGTATGAGTATGATAAAACGACAATATCTGTGTTATTTTTTATCGAATCGTACGTAAATATGTACTAAAACTAACCCTATAAATTGTAAAGTAAGCTAGAACCGTCAGTCAAAAATCGAACAATCACGGAAACATTTGAAACACACAAAAAATCAAGGACACCACATGAATGCGGGGCAGAAAAGGAAAACGAAGACATACATACAGATGAACAACATGGACCCAATAAAAACCATGGCTGAGATCATATGCACCGGTAGAGTGAGCATCTCCTGCTTCTTATAAGACACCCGCCGTGTTGAACATTTCTTCTCCGGTGGTAAAGTCAAATCCGGTAGAGAAAAAAAAAACTTAAGTTGTAAAGGCAAAGATCTGTTGTCATCTGGGAAACAAATATCCAATAGCAATCCACAAGATCGTGATGTCGACCGTAAAACTTCTGTTATGATGACTTTAAGTCATTGGTGACATACCCTTGCCGTAAAACTTCTGTAATGATGACTTTAATTCATTGATGACATAACCTTGCTCAAGAAGTCTATTCGTAACCAATCGAGTAAGTCACGGTATCGGCCACAAGACCTTGAGTAGCGAATGGGTTGTGCGATGTAAACCCCATATGCTGGTGCTTTTGGAATGTTGCTACAGAAAAAAGGGGATTTGACTATTGGAAAAGTGAAGTTAAAGCGTTTATCATACAGCCTAGTATGTAGTGTACCTCTGTTGTCTCTTTCAAGATGAAGGTCATGGAACGAGGCCAATTTGGAAGTATCTGTAGTATCGTTAATTTCGAGCTCTTTTGTTAGCATTTAATTTATGGGAGACCGAAATCAAAATAAGAAATTTTCTTACATGAAGTCCGAAGAAATTCTAGAATCTAGAAACTATCCATCACAATTATTCCTCTATTTTTAGCAAGGAAAGGAAGACCGATTTTTATGTTATATTTCCATTGGCACTCAGTTTGTATGTGATCAAACATGTATTCGATCAAAATAATGATTACCAAGAGACTGTCAAGAGCCTGTATCGCTCACCTGGACCATGGCAGATACATTTAGTTGAATAAACTTCTATGTTAATGGGTCTCATTCTCTATGTAAAGAAACCTTTATGTCATCTGGTGCGACTTTTCCCGACTGTCTACAGTTTTATCAGCACTTAATAAAGAGCATTCATATTATATTCAGTTTATATCTATTAAGCGGTTCTTTAGAAGATGATCTTTGTATGCATTATCTTTAGGTTTAAATGTTTTGCGGCAATGTTGCATAACGGGTCAACTGAGCACCTCATTACTAACAATCATACCATGTTCAGTTCAAATCCAAACTGCACTTCTGTAGAAGATCTTTGTATAAATTTTTCAATAGGGTCAAATAAGTTCACCCCTGGCAGTCATGTTGATTACAGATCAGTAACACCACTGGGTCGGAACCTCAAAAGAAACATCCATTTATTCGTATTCTATAAGATCTTTGTATGCATTTCCCGTCGGGTTTAATATTTCAAACTTGGCCCACGATGGCGGCCATGATGGTGAGCCGATCAGCACCAAAATAACAAAAAATGGTCAGCATCTCATAAGCACCATTCATGCCAACTATGGTATAAATCAATTTAGCAATTCTGAAGACGAAGATCTTTGTATGCAAAACATGGTCACAATTCATAAGCTTCATTCATGGTTGCATATAACCCATTCAGCGGTTCTCTAGAAGATCTTGGCATGCATTTCCCTATAGCTTCCAATGTGAAACTAAGTTTCGCTGTTGACTGTCATATTTGATGTCAGATCGGCACCAAAGTAACAGCACTGGGTCAGCACCTCATAAGCACTAATTATGCCAACTCTGATTTAAATCCATTCGGCAAATCTGGAAAAGAAGATTATTGTATGCATTTCCCTGTAGGGTCTAAAGTTGAACTAATTTCACTGTTGGCCGTCATGCTGGACGACAGATCGCAATGGTTTATATCCATTCAGCGGTTCTCTAGAAATAGATCTTTGTATGAATTTCCCTTAGGGTCCAATGTTAAACTAATTTTTGCCGCTAGCGG
>MJUU01012327.1:0-11569 GCA_002080025.1 Modiolus philippinarum | reverse complement strand
TTGAAAGACGTAAACTCATATGGATGCGTAAAAATGTGGGGGGAACAGCTGAAGCAAGTAAAGCTTTGGAGCATTGATTTTGATTTAGGACACGTTCTATATTACACAAGCTTTATTCACGCACAAGAAAACTCGTTTTTCATTCATATTTTACAAAAGGATATGGAGTAAATTAACATGAGACCATAACACATATGTTCACTCCAACTGCAATAATTTGAGTGAGCTGTATGGCCATGACTATGTTAGCAAAATGAAGATAAAGACCTGAATGACTCAATTCTTGCTTCGATTACACCTACATGTAGGACCAATCGGCACACAAGCATCATGATGTCTCGTTTTATGTTTATCCGTCTGCTCATTCATCCAGGCTTTTGTTACATCCTAAGCTGTCAGAACAAGGCATATCTTATACTGCAGCAGACTGTACTTCACGTATGAGCATTTTTTTCTGAATTTTCAATATCATAGCTTAATTGTGCTTGCTGCATATATTCCCTGCACATGTACGTTAAAGTAAACACTTTTGAAACATTGAGACCATGAAATTGTGCAGAGCTTTATGGTTTTTATGTAAATTTATTTCAAATACCGAGATAATTTCACTGTATCTGTAACAGTTCTCTTTAAGGTATAGATAAAATAATGTTTAAAATTGGTTACAAACAACAACAGCAATATTAAAAAAACATCACCCAATTTATATATGCTCTAAAAATCCAAGTGGAATAGGTCAAAAAGATAATTTAAATTCAACGAAAATTGAGTCCTGTATAAAACCGTCAAAAAGCACCTATCATTTTTTGTTCTGTTTGGTGTCACCCCTGCACTATCACGTTTTGTTCTGTGACATCATGGAACTTGTTAAATTCATAAGGAACATTTTTAAGTATGCATGAAACGGTCAGTTTCCTGCAATCAACCTGATAGTACAACAGCCACGTAAATCGGGAAAAGCATGAAGGTGAAATCCATTTGTTACTATGATAAATAAAAAAAATCGGTCAAATAACAGTACGAATTTCGGCATACTTCTTTAGTGACAAACACAAATTTATAAGGCAAATTAATTTTCAACTTTTTTCAGAATTATAGTTTGTATTAGTATTTTTTTTAATAAAAATGATAATTTGCTGCCAAGGAGTGATAGTTTAGATAGGCGTAAGAAGCATTAGTGCATCTGTAGTGTTCCCTAATACTCTGCTATAGTTTTAAATCAATTGCTCACCAATTTCAGCACAGCTTCACCAAAACACAGTTATTTATTGCCATCATAGTTTGTCCCGCGGTGCTGTTTGCATATTGAATGCAAAAATGCTGATTCGGTCCTTTTGTAGTTAACAGGAATTAGTATTTATATTTTCGGGGTCTCTTATAATATACTGGCTGACAAATTTGCACACCATCAAGATGACCCCAATGCATATACTGTTTTTTTTAAGTTGCAAATTTAAAAAAGCGATACTGTTATTACACAGAGTAAATATAGTTATGAAACATTATTAAAACAAATTTGAAACATGCTGAAAACTTTAAAGTTGTTCCGATAAAATGAAATTCATCGCACTGCGACTTCTTGCACTCAAAGGAAAATGAATTGGCTGAATACCGAAGAGGAAAAATATGAACAAATATAATCAGAACGCATGCAAATTTTTGTGTCTTGAAATAGATTTTTTTCTCATGTTATGACTTCCAAAAGGCGTTTATTTTCCTTCACTTAGTTTGAAAAAAATATGTTTTGGTTAGTGGTGAAAGGGATATTTATAATCCAAATACATTTAATACATTACGTTTAAGTTCGTCCAGTTGCTTATCCGGAAACCTCTACTAAAGGTAAGGTAGCAGTAAAACATACATCTGTGCAACAACCTCAGATGGAGGTAAGGCCTCACATACAACCAACTTTGAGAGTGGTGATAATCTGATGATAGTGGCTCAGACTATCGGGAATGTGAGTATGACAGAGAAAGTGAGTACGCTGAAATTCATAGGTCCAATGAAGATGGTCAACTGTACCAACAGCCGAATGACCAGGACCAGATGGCAGAAGAATCCATGAAGGAACATTCTGAAAATGACCCCTCTGATGATAGAAAAGGTCATGGTGATACAGTGAGCATTAAAACTAAGCATTAACTATGTAAACCTCCTGTATTGAGCAAGAACCAATATGTTATTTTTAAAGTGAATGGAGAGGCTGAACCTAGACAGGCTACTATTTTGAGTCGAGGTGGTAAAGCTACCACTGACAAGAAAAACTGGTTCAATGTATAGTATGAGAAGCTAGTTTCTTTGAAAGGAAATCAAGTTTCAATTGATTAAGGACCTGTTCAGGATCTTGATACTGTCAGCTTTGAGAAGGCCAATTCATGTGAAGTTTACATTAGCAATATTGACTTTAAAGAGGCACAACAGGCAGAGCTGGGAAGTTGGAATCATTTCAATATATACACTGAAGTCGAAGGCAAAGGTCCAAAGTGTATTTCTTCGAGATGGGTCTACACCGTCAAGGTAAATTATAAATGAATGTAGATATTAAGTTGTTCTTATAATAAATAACATAATACCGAAGTTAATGTAAATGTAATTTCTGGCAATATTGACTTTGAAGAGCCACAACAGGAAGAGCTGCGAAGTTGGAAATTTCACAACGTATACACTGAAGTCGAAGGCAAAGGCCAAAAGTATATTTCTTCGAGTTAGATCTACACCGTCAAGGTAAGTTATAATACTCTACAGAGAAAGGCTAGACTTGTGGCAAACAACAATAGTTTTGTTCCAAGAAGAACTTGTCCTTTGTATGAGTGACATAAATGTAGATTTTAAAAATAATATAATACGGAAATTAATGTAAATGTATTTTCTATTTTCTGCAGATTACAAGAAACAATAATGACGGTATAAAAGACCAAATAACGAGTCGGATCTAAATAAAAAGCCAAAATAACCTACAGACAGAGCTATGCACAGGGATATTTTTCCCAGTTTTAAACTTAATTTTGTAATAAAGATATTGCAAGTTTCCAAATAAAATGGGTTTTCTGGCCGAAGTACTGACTACTGGGTTGTGAATACACTTTTGACTAACAGTCCACCATCAGAGGTATCAGCCAGTGGTGATAAATAAAAAAAGATACCGAAGTTACTGTAAATTTACCTTCTGAAGATGGTCATTTCAAAAACTGATGTTTCTTCAGTACAAATCAAATCAAAATATTTGGAAAAAATAAACCTATGTGTAAATATAGTCGCTAACAGTCTTTCAAGTTTATTTCGTATATTTCTCAAATCGAGAAAGTTTCAATTTCGAGGTCTACCTAGAACTTTAAAATATCAATATTTAACAATCGAGATTTGACAAAAAGTCGTAATAAACTGGAAAACAATGTTAAAGATTATTTCTCTAATTCCTACTCAGTTTATTTCATCTAAAAATTATCTCTGCAAAATATGCCTCCATTTTCTTCCTACTATCTTTGCTACGTGTATCATTAAGTGAAAAGGGATATTGAAAGAAATATTTCAAAACTATATGTCATTAAATCTGAAGATTGAGTAATTTCAGTCATAAAATGCAAAACCATTCCGCCAAACAATGATTCATGTGTTAATTTCATTCTAGAAATCGACAGGATACATTTATATCATTCACCAATCACCCACTGAGAACAAATTTTTTCCATGTTATTGAACGTCAGAAATTAGAGAAAAACTGAAAGCAGTGTGGAAAACGAACTTCGTCAAAACGTGTTTTTTAGTATATCAATAGTATTGTAGGAGTGTGCATAAATGGGTCATAAATATTCAGTAAGACGACCAAGACGGTGGACATGTTAGTTAACTTAAAATAAGACGGAACGTGTATTTTGGTCAGTTTTCTCAACATATGAATTATACATATGCAATGAGAGGATATAAAGTACATGCATATCAGACAAAGTCTTCTAATTTTCATTTTCACTTTTTATAGTGTATTATGATTGATTGATTGATATGGGGTTTAACGTCACATTCAGCAGTATTTCAGCTATTTCATTCAGTGTTAGTGGTGGAGGAAGCCGGAGTGTCCAGAGAGAACCACCGACCTTGGGCATGTAACTGACATACCTTATCTCTTACGATTGTAAGTCGAGTGCACCCTTTTTGTAATGTACAAAGTTGGGCGCGAACTCACACCGCAGTGGTGATAGTCTACAGTGGTTGTATAGGTAGTAGAACTACCTTAACGACTCGGCAACCCAAGCCCCTGGTGTATTATGATATACACGGTAGTCATCATCAACTGTATTTTGATTTATTATTACTATATCGGGTATTATTTTTATATGTACTGTATTTGTATCTGCTGAATATTACTTTTGTTTAAGTGTTCTCATATCCACTGTGTTATTCAGTTATCTATCGGTAATGTTCTTTTGCTATCTTGAGGATTTTTGCTTTTTTGTTCCCGTGTGTTTACTGCTTTACCTAGTTTGCTGTTCTTCTTTATTGTTGTACTGTTCATATTTTCATATATGTTTCTCCTATTGCATTTTTCTGTTTATATACCATTTTGTTTTCACAATTAAGCGTAACATACAATTTTGTTCTCACGTCTTATCATATGTTTTGTTCTAATGTCTATTACATTAATTGTTTATGCACTATATTGATCCTTGTCTGTTAATTCAGCGTTCTTTTTGGTTCCTTGTTCTTTTATCAGCTGTATTGTTCTTCTGTGTTCTGTATGGTTCTTATGTTTTCGTCTCTACATTGTTGTATAATGTACTGTTTCTTCTGTATTTTTCTTCTGTGTTCTGAATGGTTCTTATGTCTTCGTCTCTACATTGTTGTATTCTGTATTGTTCTTCTGTGTTCTGAATGGTTCTTATGTCTTCGTCTCTACATTGTTGTATAATGCACTGTTTCTTCTGTATTGTCCCGGTTTCTTCTACATCTGTGTCGTATTTCATGTATGCTTACATTTTGTACCAACGACTGAATTATTAGATGGTTTGTTCTGCTTTCTTCGGTAACATTTTGACATCTGCATGTATTTACCATTGTTCGTCAGGTGTTTTATTCTATTTTTTTCAGACACGCCCTAACTCTTTTCAGAGGTCATGTACCCATTCTATGGTATAGTTTGTGTTCTATACGTTCTCTAATGAATCAAAATATTATTAATTCAAATAACAATGGAAAATGCCATTATACGAGTTTTATTTCTCTGTTTGTAATCGCTAAAAGTAATGGAATAAAACAATAACACAAATGTAAAAGCTTGTCTCAGAGTCTCATACATATGTATGAAATGTTTTCTAGTTTTAGAAGTAACCTTTAATTACGCATTAATGTGGGGAGAAAGTGGGTGTATTGTTAATCGTAATTGTACGGTATATGAAAATAGTGAAACCTAAACCGACAAGTATGTTATTCCATTTTTTAAAATTTAATTTAATGCTAAATTCATATCGGTGAATAATTATTGTTGTTGACAATAATGCAATATTCAAGTCTGACGAATATAGCATGAGTGTATATAATAAAAATGTTGGTATGTTTTAAAATATAATGTGTTATCAAAACAAAACTACTTACAAAATCCTCCCAGTAAAATTGGATCTCATCTTCTCTTGTTACCATAATAATTCTGTTACTATTTTCTGTTTTCTTCTCTCATTTTGAATGCTCTGAACAGAAAAAGTCTTAATATTATAACCAAAGTCAGAAAATATAAAGATGATACAGGCGGCCATATATAAATATATAAATTTTAATCTTGCCACGTTTAAATGTACTGCCTTTTAACTTCATGAAGATATATGTGTGTCTATTTAAAAGATATTGTTAACAAAAGCTATGGTAAAAACTTTCATTCAATAAGATTTTATAACAGTTTTTCTTTCTTCTTTTATTTATAAGCCTTGAGGTTTAAATTTTCATATCCCATGAACTTTGGTAGGAACTACTGTACTTATTGAGCATTGGTAGGACTATTGTAATTATTGAACATCGATAGGGACTACTGTAATTATTGAACATTGGTAGCCATGGGACTACTGTAATTATTGAACATCGGTAGGGACTACATTGAGCATTGGTAGGGCTATTGTAATTATTTAACATCGTTGGGGACTCCTGTAATTATTGAACATCGATAGGGACTACTGTAATTATTGGACATTGCATGGACTACTGTAATTATTGAACATCGATGGACTACTGTAATTATTGAACATCGATGGACTACTGTAATTATTGAACATCGATGGACTACTGTAATTATTGAATATTGGTAGGAACTAATGTAATGATTGAAAATAAGTATGACTACTGCAATTATTGAATATTGGTAGGGACTTCTGTAATTATTGAACATTGGTAGGAATACTGTAATTATTGAACATTAGTAGGGACTACTGTAATTATTGAACATCGGTAGGGACCAATGTAATTATTGAACATCGATGGGGACTACTGTAATTATTGAGCATCGGTAGGGACTATTGTAATTATTGAACATCGATGGACTACTGTAATTATTGAATATTGGTAGGAACTAATGTAATTATTGAAAATTCGTAGGACTACTGCAATTATTGAATATTGGTAGGCACTGCTGCAATTATTGAACATAAGTAGGAACTACTGTAATTATTGAATATCGGTAGGGACTTCTGTAAATATGGAAAATCGGTAGGGACTACTGGAATTACTGAACATTAATAGGGACTACTGCAATAATTGAACATTAGTAGGGACTACTTCAATTATTGAACATCGGTAGGGACTACTGCAATTATTGAATATTAGTAGGGACTACTCTAGTTATTGAACATTGAATGGGAATACTGTAATAATTGAACATCGGTAGGGACTACTGTAATTATTGGACATTGGTAGGAACTACAGTAATTATTGAATATTAGAAGGGACTACTGCAATTATTTAACATCGGTAGGGATTACTGTTGAATATTGGTAGGGACTACTTCAATTACTGAACATTGATAGGGACTACTGTAATTAATGAATATTGGTAGGGACTACTGTAATTATTGAACATCGGTTGGGAATACTGTAATTATTGAATGTTGGTAGGGACTATTGCAATTTTTGAATATTGGTAGGGACTACTGCAATTATTGAATATTGGTAGGGACTACTGTTATTACTGAATATTGGTAAGGACTACTGCAATTATTGAATATCGGTAGAGACTACTGTAATTATTGAATATTGGTAGGGACTACTGCAATTATTGAATATTGGTAAGGACTACTGTAATTATTGAATATTGGTAGGGACTACTGCAATTATTGACCATCGATAGTGACTACTGCGATTATTGAATATAGGAAGGGACTACTGTAATTATTGAAAATCGGTAGGGACTATTGTAAATATTGAACATTAGTAGGGACTACTGTAATAATTGAACATTACTAGGGACTACTGCAAGTATTGAACGTGGATGGGGACTACTGTAATTATTGAACATTGGTAGGGCCTACTGGCATTATTGAATATTGGTAGGAATTAATGTAATTATTGAACTTTGGAAGGGACTACTGCAATTATTGAATACTGGTATGAACTTATGTAATTATTAAACATTGGTAGGGACAACAATAATTTTTCTTCGTCTTGACGTCCATCTAAATTGTAGAGTTACAAGATGCACATGGCTTTTCACACATCATGAAAGTATATAAATATTCATATATCCATGACGGAATAAAACATATCGACTTGTTATCCCCTACTGTTTCCCGTAGATTGCGTTATTGTTGATTTTTTTTTAATATGTTACCTCAGACTTAGTGGGTGTTGCATGTTGTTACTCTATGTTTTTTCTGATTATTATTATTACTCTTGTCCTTCCAATGATATTTGTTCGATCGATTATTCTGCGATGGCTGAACCCAACGATTTCAGTTAGACCACCATCTGAAGAAGTTATATGCCGTGCGTTTGAAATCTTAGAAATGGGCGCCATTGCCAAGATGTCTGCCAAAATACGCCAAAATTACAGCTTTGTCCGATTTCTACAAAATCGATTTCTAAGTAGATTTTGAGGCTGCGAATAATGAGGAATCATCGAATTGTCCAGGGTGACATCTGCTATTGCTCGCAATTGCAAGTCTAGTTTGATCAGTCTTTGTCATTTTGCAATTATTTATTTTTCGTCTGAATTGACGTGTTTTGTGTTTTTCCTTGTTTCTGCTGTATCCGTTTGTCGATTTTTAGATGACAAGAAATGTAATACAGTAAAAGGACATTATTCTATATTATGTCCTTATTTAGAAAATTTCTGGCCAAAAATAAAGATATATAATCTCTCCAGGCAGAGTTAAACATCTTATTTTCGGTTACAAGATTTGGGATAAAGAATATTTCTGGTACACCTCAACGATTAACAGTTTCTTTCTATATAAGTCTTATTATATTTCAGATACATCGGCAAACGAAAGCAAGAACGAGGAAAGGGGGAATTCTAAAATCATAAATCCAAAAATCACAGCAATTTATATCCAAGACGAATTGAAATAGTATGACAGACAAAACAAATAAACAAAAATGAACAACGTACAAAATTCGTTAATCTATTCAAAATATTTATTCAAGAATTTCATTTACGAGTAGAATTTGGGTATTGTAATAGAAATTTAATAATGATAAAGCAAATTATNTATACTTAGTTAAAATATGATTAAAATTTTACCCTTAAATAAAACCAGATTATTTCAACAAACATTGACGAAGCGGGATGATATGACATAGTTATCAACTGCTTCCGTTAATTATCAAATGCCTTTCCGTCACAACTCGGAAGCTTTATCACACGCAAGTTCGTATATTTCCGTAAAAACGACAAACATTACACACGATATCGTCATATTAATACGAATACTGCATTTTATAGGTATATGTCTTGCTGAAAATTTCTTTTATAGTTGAAGTATATGATAAAAATATCATCACATGTCATTTTTCATCAGCCCGCGGTCAAAATCATCCCTCGAGCCTGATGGCTCTCGGGCTGATATAACGACCTTGGGCTGACAAAGGGTGTGATATGAAAAATGCCATGTAATAATCTATAAATATGTGATTTGAATGTTGATATTTTAATTACATGATATGAATGTTAATTATTACAACTAACTACAACCCTTGGTAGTTAGTGGAGTGTAACAGTGAACATTAAGAGTAGCTTCGGATCTTAAGGAAAATTGTAACAAGCATATTATTGCAATAAATATAGTATTTATTGTTAAAAAACTAGAAAAGGGGCATTTGCTTCTGCAAAAAACGAAATACCGATGTTACTGTTATTTTTTTTTTGTTTCTGTATATGGCCATTTAGACAACTTATTTCTCTTCAGGGCAGATAAAATCTTTGGAAGACCACGTTTACTTTAGTCACAGATGTTTGAAAACTGATCGAGAACAGAGAACCAATAATGATCCAAAACCCGCTAAGGACAGAGCTTTGCATGTGAAACTAATTAACTTTCAAAGAAATTTTTCAAAATTAAAAATATTGCGAATTTCATATGGAACAAAAACAGTATTCAAATCATCCCTGGTAGCAACTAAGAGCAAAAGCAAAGAGTTAATGTGAAAACTAGAATCATGGTCAGTCTTTGAATCTTGACAGTTGAAGTTAAGAATCAAGATATGAAATAACATTAGTATTTATGCAATAAATATGTTTATGGTCAAGCATATGTCTTTAAAAAACTATTTTGGTATTATCTGGAAAAGGGGTAGGAGTGGCAAACTCCTGATGAGAGCCATTTGAATACCAGAAGTAAAATTTTACTAATGGTCCTGTGTTCTTAGGTCATCTTGGCTTTTCAGTTAATTCCTATTAGTTATGCTTTGACATATATATTTTGGTTAATTTATGGACTTCCAAATGTTTAAATCTGTGAAGAACATAGGTTGCTAATTTGGCCATCTACAGAAACTTAACTGACGGCAACTCCGGTATTCATTAAGTTTCTATACTCTTTATATTTTGATTTTTAAAAAATGACGGTTTTCGAACCAGTACAAAATGACTGGGAAACAAAGCTTGAGATACTACCAGGTACTCAAAGTCAACACCAGCTGAGGTGTCGCCATAGTCATCAGTTGATTTTAGGTCTACAGATGGCCATTTTAACAAATAAGCTTATGTCTTAAAAACTTAACACTAAAACCAGCTCAGGACGGAACTTTGCACGTCGGAAAATCAGACTAGGACAGTTCTTTGTATGAAGGACATGCCAGTTTTTTATTTTTCAGTGTTGTTCATCCGTATGTGTGCCCCCGTATTTCTATTCTGTGTCGTATTTCTTTGTGTTCGCGATGTTGTCACTAACGACGTTTCGACTGAAATATCAGAATTTGGTAATAAAAGCAACCGGTAACAATGACTAGTTGTTTATATTACATAATCCAAAATAAGAAGCAGCAAGTCATGGTACTATTAATAATATTAAAAAGGGCACAAAAATATCGAAGTAAAATAAAGTTTTTTTTGCTCATTATACAGTGAATTGAATGATTTATCGGTATATGTCCATTCTCACCTCTAAACATTATATTCTTACTGATGCTGATAAAATTTACAATATAATGTTTTTTTTTTCAAAACAGTGCGTTTCCAAAACGATTCTGTATCCACATTTTATATACTACATGTATAAGAAATATCATATCAAAATATCAAATCAAAATAGATGGACCCAATACTAATTTTTAATGAATAAATATACAAAATGTCAAATTTTTATTGGCTCCATCTATAATGGATGTATTTTTGTTTCTGTTTTTGTTTTTTTTTATTCTATTAGATATGCTTCCTCGCCGTTCATTGAAGATCTTCTGGTGGCTTTGAGTTATTACTCCCCTTTGGATCGTTGTCTCTTTGACACATTCCCCGTTTCCCTTCTTTTTTCTATTCTTTTCTAATACACTATCGGCCAAGTGCGAATCAACGAGTTCATTATTATAGTCAAGCAATATGTGCGATTGCTGAAAAAATCATTATTACTGTAATAAATATTATTAATTTTACAGTAATAATTTCTTTATCGGGATCGCACCTATTGTTTAGACTATAATAATAATCCCATCGATTCGCACTTGGCCGAAAGTGTAATATAAGTTCGAAGTGATATGATGGCAACAGAAGTGAAAACATGTGTAATATAGTTAGCAACACCCGGGATATTGGTTTTGTAACGATCACAATCAAAATCCAAGAAACTTACTTAGCCGGGATAAAGCTTTAGTTGCATTTCATATACAATATAATGCCGTATAATTGTACACCATGGCATGGTGGTGTACAGTGAGCTACACAATGGGATTACTCGTGGAAGTCAGAGACATGTTCCAGAACTTGTCATCTTACAACTGCTGCCTTATTCGACTCAACAGTCACATAAGAATGGGACAACATATTACACAGACAATGTCGATAGTAGTTGATACCAGGTGGTCACCATTTGGTTTCCATTGAGCTAAAATGACAAAGTCAAAAACAAGTAAAAATTCTTAGAAAAAAGGAATCATTGGAAAACAAA
>MJUU01012325.1:78137-116838 GCA_002080025.1 Modiolus philippinarum | reverse complement strand
ATAATATTTCTTCCTTTGGGAACAATTGTTATATAACGTTTATTCCGTTTGGAACAAATACTATAATATTTGTTCCATTGGAACAATTATTCTATAATACTTTGTCCTTTCGGAACAAATATTATAAAGGAACAAATAGCACATGACACATTGTAACGTTGGTATTGAATGTACATAACTTCGGTACCAGATTTACATTAATTTTGGTACAAAAATTAAAATAAATATATACATGATATACGGTACTTAATTTATAGCAATTTCGGAACACTTTTATCTTTTAAATTATTGCATTACAGTAGATGGGTTGGTTTTAAAGGGGCTTAATCTACCTACTTATGCCCTTGGGGTGATCATACTAACTAATTAAGTGAGAACCGAACCGTCAATCCAAAACGAATAATCCAAGGACAATGGCAACATCGGAAACAAAAAAGAAACAGAGACCCAACATGAGTACGGCACAGAAAAGAAAAATGAAGACACAGACACACAAAGATGAACAACACGGACCCAATAAAAAAAACCATGGGTGAGATCAGGTGCACCGGTATAGTAAGCATCTCCTGCTTCTTATAAGACACCCGTCACATACGGAAGTAAATTAGCCACTACAGGTGTAAACATTTCAACAAAATTTTGTCGGAATTTCTACTCACAGCATATAAATAAGTAGTAACTCAGATTAAAGCAACTTAATTAGTATAAGCTGCTTAATGGTTTCAACGTTTTTTTTTTATTTTATAACATGAAGATGCAAAAACTAAGTCCGTTGGTCTGGACTCAAAATGCGACCCTCTGGTTGCCAGTCTGATGCTTTATCCTCTCCAAAAGCCCATCGTAATATTTTGTGTACTAAAATTCGTGTATATCGGGGGGACTAGGATTATAAAATACAGTCTACAGCGGCTTGGTTATATATTTAAGTACACAATACGGATTCAAGTTTTACTTCTTTGTTTTTCTTTTATTTTTTCTCTTTTGATAAAATAATGATAATTAAACGTGCTTTTTTCTGCAAAATTTCGTAAAGCGTTGTATGAATGAAAAAAAATATGTTACGACATTTTTATGCAAATTTGACGTGACACGCTGTCATCCTACCACCGCCAGTTCCTGCCCATCCAGAATAAACATTTTAAGACATGCATGTTCTTGTAAGTACAAATGTATGTCAAGTTAGTCGTGTCGTATTGCGGCGAAATTTTGTTGTCAGTAGATGCGAATTTTGACACATTTACCATACAATTACAAATTAATTGACAGGACAATAAATTTATCAAAGTTTGATGTAAAAAAATATTTATTATTCTACTAATTGACCACAGACGGCTGTAATATGACTTTTGCCATTGTAAACTTTTAATTTGCGTGACGCATTGCGTGAAATCATATATTGCCAATTATTGGCATATTGTATATTGTGCAAGTCGATGTAGTTATATTTACGCAAAAATTTTGTGTAACAAATAGTCAGTATTTTATTAACAAAATCAAGCAAAATCAACATTTTTGTTTCTTTTCCTTGCGTTTCGTTGAATTTCGTTTCGTTTTGTAAAGATTTCGTTTCGTTTTGGTAAAATTTCGTTTCGTTTTGTCAGGATTTCGTTTCGTTTCGTTTTGATCGATTTCGTTTCGTTTTGTTTGATTTCGTTTCGTTTCGTTTGATTTCGTTTCGTTTCGTTTCGTTTTTATTTTGTTTCGCACTTTACAGGTACCCATTTGTACATGGGGAAAATGTGGTTTGCTTTGCCAAAAAAAATTTTCAACTCGGATGAAAATCTGAAGCCTCCTACTGAAAATCAAATGGTCTTTCCCAAGGTAGGGGGAAAAAACCACCCCGGTATTTACCGGCAATATTTACCAGTAAATACTGCCCTGGACAATAATCCTCAAGTGGACAATACTGGACGATTGAAATTTTAAATGGTCAATAATAATTGGTGGACAATACAAAATTTTAGTGGTCAATACAAATTTTAAGTGATCAATAGTATATACACTGTACCTTTCTATATTCTCTTTTAACTTTTTTTTTTACATTTTTTTACCAGTAAATACTGCCCTGGACAATATTCCTCAAGTGGACAATACTGGATGATTGAAATTTTAAATGGTCAATTGCTGGACAAAAAAAAGTTAAATTGGTCAATACAAATTCTAAGTGGTCAATACATACATGTACATTGTATCTGACTATATTTTCTTTGATTTTTATTTTTGGTTTTTTACATGAGATGAAAATTTACATGTGCATGTGAACCATAGTTGAAGTTTCCGAAAGTTTAAATGGTAGGTTTTAAGCTACATGTAGATATACATATAATGTACATTGTATAGACTAGTGATCAATTTGTCACAATTTAATGACCAACTTGTTTGGCACCCATCGCCATACACCTGTAACGTTGCAAAGATAAAGCCGAAATGAATTACATGGAAATATGGGCATAAACATGGGAAAAGCTCAAATCAATATTCCAAAACTACCCACTAGATATGTGCATTCTTTAATGATAAATGAGAATGAGGAAAGGGTGCTTGATAGAGTTGGAATATTTTAATAAGATATTGAGATTTTGGTGAAAATGAATAATTTTCTCGTGCCACTGGAGAAAAAATCTTTGTTCCCTGTCTTTCTCCTTGTACAGTCAAACCTGTTTAATGGGCACCTCTATAAAGTGGGTACCTGTTCATAATGGGCAGTCTGGGGTCCCCCTGATGCAATTTCCAATATAAATACCCTCTTTAAAATGGGCACTGCGCAATGCAGGCAACAGGCACTACAGTTAGATCCGAATTGGCCTTTAAACTCTTATATAACGGGCAGGGGAAAATAATGAATTTGGAAAGAAATGGTGATTATGCCTAAAAGTTATCTTTAACCTCAAAATATTTCCTTAAATCCATGATAATAAGCGATCACAATTGAAAAATCTTAATTATTTCAACCTTCAAATCATAATCTTAACATACAAAGCAAATCGTTTTGAAAATGACATTATTATTAGAATCATATTTATGAATTGTATTTTCCTGCAAAACCATTAACCTCAATATAAAGGCCACCTGTCTATAAAGGGCAGAATACTCTCTTCCCTCTGGTGGTCGTTATAGACAGGTTTGACTGTATACTGAAAAGCTGCAAATACAAACAATGTCAATGTATGAAAAAATCATTTATGTGAAGAAACAATGAGGACAAGGAAAACAAAAATTTGCGCAAAGCCCGTCTGCCTTCAGAAAAATGTTCTTTTAGTAATAAAAATACCACATGTTCTGTTAACAATGATAAACCTATTTAGTTATTAACATTAATAAATTACTCTTTTCAGGTTCTATTTCATTATCTTTTGCAACAGTTCTCGAAGATGCTACAATAGAATCCATTTTGATTTTTTGGTGGATCACTTGTTTGAATATATATACAAAACAGCTCCCACAGTCGTCGGTAGGTGCATATATCATTTTTGGAAACAAATTGGTCAATAGTGACAGTTTAGCGACAGTTTCTTTAAAGAGATTTGGTTTTTTGAATGACAAATAGAAAAATCATTACATGTATTCAGTTTAGAGAGCATTCAGGAGTGAATTTAAACTTGTAACTTTTGCTGTTTTTTTTTGTTCACCTGCCTATACTGGGTGAGCTTTGGCCATCACTTGATATCCATCAGAAATCTTATACCCTGAAACCACTTGGCCAAATGAAACTAAACTTGGACTGAATCATAACCAGGGTATGGCTTGTCAAAATTGTATTTTTGTACTCCATTGGCTGCTGTTGCTAAAATAGCACACAGGGGTAAATTGCAGTTTTTGGCAAATAATTGAAGACCAGTTGCAAATTAACAAAATGTGACAGGGTAAAATTATCACCATCACAAATTATCCACCCTGCAAGTCGATAAACAGGAAGTAGTATCCGGACAGATCTGAAAAACAGATGCCACAATATGGCATTATCATACAAAGCTTCTGAGAAAATTTCAGATCTGTATCATATAACACTTCAGAGAAAACTTTGACGAAAAATTACTCTATAATGCTGCAAGTGTCAAAAATCGACAAATCCGTTAACAGGAAGTACTGTACGGAAAGGCCTGAAAACGAATCACACAATATGGCATGATCATACAAAGCTTCTGACATAATTTCAGATTGTATCACATAGCACTGCAGAGAAAACTTTGACGAAAAATGACTCTTTAATCCTACAAGTGTCAAAAAATGACTAAGTCCGTCAACAAGAAGTAATATATGGACAATCCTGAAAATGCATCCCACGATATGGCATGATCAGAGTTTTGGATCTCTCGGATGCCCACTTCCTGTTTGACGGAACTTAGAATATTTTGTGCATCTTGAAAATTTCTGTGACGTTTTTCTCAGGAACCACTAATCCCAGCCTTCTCCATTTCAATATGGAGTATTAGTATAGGACCTTTTGGATCTCTCGCATGCCCACTTCCTGTTTGATGGAACTTATTATACGACCATACAAAATTTTAAGTTGTATAATGGTATGGTGCTGTCGTCGTCGTCGTCATTGTCGGGCGGCGTCGTCTGTAGACACTTTTGTTTTTTGTCAATAACTTCAGTTCCTGTATATCAATCCTTATGAAATTTTGACACACTGTTCCTTTGCACAAATGAAAGTCTCAGGTTGGTTTTGGATATTTTTGCTCCACCCGTTTTTAAAAAAGGGGGCAAAAAAGGGCTAAATTCAATGTTTTCTCGTATTTGGCTGTAGAATCTTTATTATTTATCGGGTATGATGGGGTTTCTTTCAGTGTACTCCTGAGGAAATTTCCAATCCTTAACACGTCAACGGATTTCACGTAGCATATACCATTCCCGAGATAAATGGGGCCCAAAAGGGGGGGGGGATCCCAAAAAAATATTTTTCTTATTTTTAGTGCGATTTTGATGCAGTTTTTTCAATGGATAACTTATGAAAAATTAACATAGCGCTCTAGTATCAGATTTTTGGTTACTTGTTTCCTTACCTAGGTATGTGGGGCTGAAGGGGGCCAAAATTGTAAATTTACAGATTACTTAAAATTTTTATTTTTCATCGGATTTCGATGGGATTTTTTTCTTTGGATTCTTCTTCATGTAAGCTTTCAGCAATATGAAACGGATTTAGCGTAGCTCTTACCGTTTCTCAGCTATTAGGTTTGAAAGGGGCCAAAACTGCAAATTTGCAGATTACGTAAATTTTTCATTTTTCATTGAATTTCGATGAGATTTTTTTTTGAATTCCTCTTGATATAAGCTTTCTGCAATATGTCATCATATTTGGCATAGCTCATACCATTTCTGAGCTATAAGGGGTCAAAAGGGCCAAAACTGAAATTTTGCAGATTACCGAAAATTTTTATCTTTCATCGGATTTTGATGGTATTTTTCTCTGTAAATTCCTCTTGATATAAGCCTTCGGCAGCATGTCAACAGATTTGGCGTACCTCTTACTGTTTCCTAGCTATAAGGGGTCAAAGGGGCCAAAACTGCATTTTTTCTAAATAATGTGAAATTTTATTTTTGAACAGATTTTGATTGGATTTTTTTCTTTGGATTCCTCTTGATATAAGTTTTCAGTAATTTGTCAATGGATTTGGTGTAGCTCTTGCCGTCAAAGAGGAATCATAAGGAGTTTTATTTTCCCTAGTTTGTGTCCAGCTAATTACCATGCTCCTTATTGTGTCCATCTAATTATTGTGTCAAGCTCTTTAGTATGTCCACACTTTCTTTAAATTACACTTGTTCAAATTTCATTGGTCGAAACGCTGCGGTCGTATCATGCTGCGCTTGGCGTAGCCCTCTATTTTTGGCTTATCAGGGTAACAAAAAATTTCTGTCACATTTTTCTCAGGAACCACATCCAAGCCTTCTGAAATTTATCATGGAGTATCAGTATGGGGATCTCTTGTATGCCACTTTCCTATTTGATAGAACATAGAATATTTTTGCCGATGTACATCACAAAAAAATTCTGTCACATTTTTCTCAGAAACCACATATCCCAGCATTCTGTAATTAAGGTTGGAGTATCAGTATTGGGACCTATACTGTGTATAAGAGTTTTTGATCTCTCCCATGCCCACTTCCTGTTTGATGAACTTTTTTTCTAGTCTTGAAAATTTCTGTCACGTTTTTCTCTGGAACCACAGATCCCTGCCTTCTGCAATTTTGCATGGAGAATCTCAGTATTGGGACCTACACTGTGTAAGATTTACTGGGATCTGTTACATGCCCACTTCCTGTTTGGCGGAACTTAGAATATTTTTTGCGTTATTACACAGGTGACTCATGTCTTCCCGGGAAGAGTTACTACCAAGTTATTAAAGTTTTGAATGCCTATGACAGCCATGACCAAGGTGAGCGATACAGGCTCTTGAGAGCATCTTGTTTATTATAATTTGATAGCTACATTTGTGATCTTAATAACTAAGTTTTGTTGCTAGATGTTGATGTAATTATTTAAAACCAGACAACTGTATGTGCATTCTTTTGGAAAAGATTTTTTTTTGGTTTCCTTCACCTGACAATGGCCATACTCCATCATCAAAAGTGTAATTCAAAGATTCACTCCTGAAACCACAGCACCAATTAGAATCAAACATAGGCACAATATAAAAAAATTTAAGGTCAACATTTGATGCAGCTTTTTTGTGATTCATTATTTAAAAGTTTATTTCGACATGAAAATTGGGTGAATAAAATTTGAAACTGTACATTATGAATGTCCTTTTGTAAAAATTTACGCATGTGCGAAGAAATATTGTTGGAATTAGAACATAGCTTTGTTTCCAAAGCCAAAGAAGAGAGTCATATTACAATACTGTTTATTACTCAACAATATGATATGAACAATGAATTTATAATTACCATATTAATCAGCCTAGATAGTACTATCAAATTCACAAGCTGAAAATAATTTTTTATACTTGTTTTACTTAGGTTAAATCTATTGCAGTATTTACATCTATTTTAAGTACTAGTATGTCATTTTTTCTGTAATGGCTTAAGTCATTTTGAAATTTGACAGGAGTATATTATGCCTATACTTTCTGCAACAGTGAAATTCAAATGTAGTGTTGCGTGTCACTCAAATTGTAGTGGTCAAATTCCTCAGTGGAAAGATGTTCTCGATAATATCACATCCTAAGACTTTAACTCAGTTGGTCTTTGACTTCAGACGCATATAATTTATTTTTCAATATATATTGGTAGGTACATGAATGCAGGGAAGGGTCTTCAAACTTTGCACACAGGTAGTTTCTTGTTTAACTTACTGTCCCCAAGAATATTCACCATCTTTGACATGTATTTTCTGCTATTTTTAGTAATAGGAATCTGGTACAGTAGTCCCCCTCTTATAATGCCACCTTATTTGCAACATAAAGTTGGCCTTATAAGAGGGGTGGCCTTTGGTGAGGGGATTGAGGTTTTGCGTGCTCATTTTTACATATACATGTACATGATCAAGGTAGGTATTTAGTTCACTATGTATGATAAACATTTTATTAACATACCTTTTATGTTTCACAGGATTGGATAATTCTTCCACACTGCTGATAGCTTTGGATAACTATATGTTTGATTTCAGTATACAATTAATTAAACATTGCAATTTTTTTCTTTTTAAAATCAATAGTCATAACAAGTATATTTCATTGCATTGTTCAGAAAAGAACTAAAAAGAAACATTTTAACAACATTTTTTTAATTGGATTTTTGGTGTAATAAAACTTGTTTGATGCGTTATAATAAAACTCTTTAATAACTGGCTATTTGAACACTAGCAAGTTTTTGGTTCCCGTTTGATCCTTACTGTCTCCCTCCCCTTTGCAACAGGAAATAGTTGTGCCATGAGGAAGCATCAACTTACTATTGTTGTTATAAGCAGTAAATAACTGTATAATGTCTAAACATTTGTCTACATTTTGTACAAATTAGATCTGCGCCATGCTATTGCTATTAAAATTTTACTGTTTTACAGACCAGGATCATGGAAACTTGAAAGCATTCCTAAAATGGTGATAAATTGGTGAGTACACACTAGTGTTGGGAATGGGATAAAAAACCAGAATTGATTAATTGGAATAATCGAATGTACCTTCCGATTTGATTATCGATTATAATCGGATAACTTTATAGTGCTTATAGAGTCTGGTTTTAACCATATTTGCCGTACTGTTATATTGCATAAATTCAAACATATCAATTTTCACTGTCAATTTGAAAAGGTATATGTATTTATCCCGTTTATGACCTGTTGTTTGAGAACAATTCTAAATAGTATGCTATATTCACAGGGTTGGCAAAAAAGCGGGAAATACTCATATTTCCCAGGACGGTGGGAAATACTGGTAATTCCCGGGAAATAGTGGGAATTCCCGTATAATACTGGGAAATATATTGTCAAATAATGTGACTCTATAACTTTGTAGTGAAAAGTGCTGCAAATGGATAGGACATATCTAAATGCGATTATGCAAAGGCAATTTCATTTTCTTCCACTACCATATGCAGTCTGTGCCAAAAACTTTTTCATTTACTAGCCCTAAAGGGCTAGTAAGGTTCCATGTTGTACTAGCCCAAACTCAATTTCACTAGCCCTTATAGAAGATTCTTTGTTAAAAAATTATAATTTTAACTAGCCAACCGGGCTAGTGACTCCAAGTTTTTACTAGCCCGAGACTGATTTTACTAGTCTCGGGCGTAGGGCTAGTGGCTAAAGGCACAGACTGCATATGACTATTCCAAACAGGTAAAACAATTAATGCCTTTCCACTTTCACTATTAAACATCACCTGCCTTCAATGGTAATCATTCTACAGTGTAATTCCTTTAATGCAATTGATTTGTCTAAGTGTTTGTGTAAACAAAAATCAAATTAATTAAGACACTAGTAATTATCATTGTTATATAATAATAACAAGTAAAATTGTGTCAAATGTTAGAGTGTTAATTACTAAATCAACATAAATGTCAATGATGGGCTTGGATATGCTTATTTTTTTTTTTAAATATTGATTTGAAAAGGCATGTTTTTCATAACTAACTAAATTTTATAATAGTACATTTGTAGTAAAATAATATGAAAAAAACACACATTTGTTTTTTTAATTAAAAATGAATCAAAAGTATTTCAAATACAATTTTAGAAGGAAATGTAAATTTGAAAGTAAATTTAAACAAATAGTTAGGAGTATTTTTATGTNAGGAGGGTTTTATTGGAGTCATTTTTTTCATATTTCCCAGTATTTCCCACTTTTTGAAAATTAGCAGTATTTCCCAGGACGGGAATTACCGGTAATTACCAGTGGGAATTACCGCCACTGGTATTTCCCGGCCAACCCTGTATATTCATGATATTTAGAGAACTCCATTTCTGAAAAAACAATTTTATTGCTATTCATCACCCATTCTAGTGTTATCCAAAAGAAAAATGTGTAACTTTTTGATAATTCAACTGGCTACAGATTATCGATTTTTATATGACCGCAAAAATTTTGCTGTCGTATTATGGTATGGCGCTGGCGTCGGCGTCTGTGGACAGCATAACTTTAGTTCTAGTGAACGGATTGTTATCAAATTTTAGTATGATGTTTGTTGGCACAAGCTTAAGCCCGGGTTTTAATTTCACGTTCCTGCCCAACCTGTTTTTGAAAAAGAGGCAAAAAAGGGGCCAAAAGGGGGTAAAATTAGGTATTTTCGTGTCTGTGGACAGCATAACTTTGGTTCTAGTGGATGGATTGTTTTCAAATCTTAGTATGATGTTTCTTGGAACATTCTTGAGAAACTTTTTTTTCCTTTAGGTTTTTACCCCACCCATTTCAGAATTAGGGGCCAAAAAGGGGTTAAATAAGGTGTTTTCACATATTTGACTGTAGAATCTTTATTATTTATTGGATTTTGATGGGGTTTGTTTCAGTGTGCTCCTGAGGAAATTTCCAATCTGTAGTATGCCAACGGATTTCACGTAGCATGTACCACTCACGAGATAAATGGGCCCAACAGGGGCAAATCTAAAAAAAAATAATTTTTTTATTTTAAGTCCGATTTTTGTGCAGTTTTTTTCAATGGATTCTTTGCGAAAAATTAATATAGCACTTAGCTATTAGATTTTTGGTAACTTGTTTCCTTTCCCAGCTATGAGGGGCTGAACGGGGCCAAAATTGCGAATTTGCAGATTATGTACAATTTTTATTTTTCATCGGATTTCAATGAGATTTTTTTCTTTGGATTCCTCTTGATCTAAGCTTACAATAGTATGGCAACGGATTTTTTGTAGGTCTTACCATTTCCAAGCTACAAGGGGTCAAAGGGGCCAAAAATTCAATTTTTCTAAATATGTAAAATCTTTATTTTTCATCGGATTTCGATGGGATTTTTTTCTTTGGATTCCTCTTGATCTAAGCTTTCAGTAGTATGTCAACGAATTTTTTGTGGGTCTTACCGTTTCCGAGCTATAAGGGGTCAAAGGGGCCAAAAATGCAATTTTTCTAAATATGTCGAATCTTTATTTTTCAGCGGATTTCAATGGGATTTTTTTCTTTGGATTCCTCTTGAGCTAAGCTTTCAGTATTATGTCAACGGATTTTTTGTAGGTCTTACCGTTTCTGAGCTACAAGGGGTCAAAGGGGCCAAAAATGCAATTTTTCTAAATATGTCAAATCTTTATTTTTCATTGGATTTTGAAGCAGTTTTTTTCAATGGATTCTTTGAGAAAAATTAATATAGCACTCAGCTATTAGATTTTTGGTAACTTGTTTCCTTTCCCAGCTATGAGGGGCCGAACGGGACCAAAATTGCGAATTTGCAGATTATGTAGAATTTTTATTTTTCATCGGATTTCAATGAGATATTTTTCTTTGGATTCCTCTTGATCTAAGCTTTCTCTGGTATGTCAACGAATTTTTGGTGGGTCTTACCGTTTCCGAGCTACAAGGGGTCAAAGGGGCCAAAAATGCAATTTTTGTAAATATGTCAAATCTTTATTTTTCATTGGATTTTGATGGGATTTTTTTCTTTGGATTCCTCTTGACATAAGCTTTCAGTAGTATGTCAACGGATTTTTTGTAGCTCTTACTGTTTCTGAGCTACAAGGGGTCAAAGGGGCCAAAATTGCAATTTTTCTAAATGTGTCATATCTTGTGTCATATGTGTCATATGTGTCATATCAAATGTTATATGTGTCATATCAAATGTATTATGTGTCATATCAAATGTCATATCTTTATTTTTCATCAGATTTCGAGGGATTTTTTCTTTGAATTTCTATGGATGTAAAGTTTTAGTTGATAGTACATATTTTGCATAGCTCTTACGGTTTTTTATCAGTAAGTAATCAAAAGGGTTTTTTCCCTATTTTGTTTCTAGCTAATAACTGTGTGTAGCTTCTTTTTGTGTCCATCTAATTATTGTGTCAAGCTCTTTACTGTGTCCACATTCACTTTAAACTACCTTTGTTGAAATTTCAGTGGTCGACATGCTGCGGTCGTATCATGCTGCGCTCGGCGTAGCCCTTTATTGACAGTTATAATTGATTAATCCATTTCATGTGGAAAATCATGGAATAATCGCTCATCGGAACATCACTAGTACACACATGCATATATACATAATTAGATAAGACATTTTGGTGTCTTGTATAAGGCTTAACAATCTACAGAGTGCTTGTTTTTACAAAATACAATGTATATTGTGTGGTATGGTGAAAAAACCTTTGTAACTGGGTTTCAAGTTTACAGCTAAAATGTGTTGTGTAGTAAAATAATGGTCATTCCTCTGATGTCTTTAATTTCAAAAGGGTGTACATCAAGGGGAAGGGCTTTGTACTCATTTATTTAATTTTTTAGTTTTGGAGCTTTTATTTACTTTTAAAGAATAAAAAAATGTATACATTGTTGAAAATTCAACCAAAAAAGTTCAATGCAGCTACTTTTTACCAAACATGGTCAGAGCTTTAGAAAGAAATATTTTTTTTAATGGCCTAATCATTGATTATGTATGTTTTAATTATAAAATAATATTGTGGTTTTAAAAAACTAAAGTGTTGGGGTTTAGGTGTTGATATAATATACATAAAATCTGGTATGTGGGTTCGATTCCCACCGAGGGCTTTCAGTTTTGTACCAATATGATTCCATGAATTTCTATTTATTAACAATTGATTCATTACTTTTAAGGTACTTAGAACAGATAGATAATAAATATTGCTCAAAGGGACAGAAACATATTGGTTCATATGCTGGTGCAAAAGGAGGAAACTGCCCTGTGCCTCCTCCAGAAAATAAATGTGTAACTATACTGGTCAAAATTTTAAATAAGCCAATTTCATTACATCAACACAAAAATTTGAGGGCATATTGTAGTAAAGGGCAGTTGTTTTTGTCTGTATATGCTTTTTTATACTGCAACCTTTCTATTTGTGTAAGTAAACTACATTCTAATATGACTGCCTTCAATCGCCTTGTATCCAAACCAGTGGTAAAAATAATATATACTTATGGGTTACCTAATATACAAATGACGGTACCTTCAATAACGTCATAGATAGTTTTACATCATTTTTTGCAACGTTACAGACCAACTAAAGGTGTAAAATGGCATCTCATCCATGTGTACTAAGTCAAATACTAATAATAAAAATCTTGCGAGTGTCCTATTAGAATCAAAATAATTAACAGTAGCCATATATTTATCTTATTTTTACCACGGGCTTGCACTTTATGGTGATATTTTACCCCTAGCTGGTTGCTCGGGGTAAAATATTCACCATTCAGTGCAAGGCCGTGGTAAAATAATATAAATATATGGCTACTGTTAATTATTTCTTAAATCTCTTTTAGTTTTCAGTAGATCAATGAAGTTTTAACACAATGTTCTGTGACAATAATGGAAGGCTGGAATTATTTTTTGGTATTGAGGTAACACCAATTTTTATATATACAAATGGAAATAAATTTTAGGTCATGTAAGGCCATGTCTGTTTTTTGGGTTCCCTTATTAAGTTTTTGAATTTTTAAAAGCCTTCATAGACCTCATTATTGCCATTTCATTAAAATAAAACAAAATGCCTCCCTCACTACATTTTTGGTGGTTTTTACAACATTGTGTAAAAAGCTGCTTCATCTATTTCTTTTTTTTCAAAATAAAAAGATAAAACCAAATATTCCATAAATGATGGTTTATGGTGGGAGATGACCGATGTGAGATCGATGCACATGACCTCATCTCACACCGGTAAATGACCATCCAGATGTTTTGATTTTAGTCATACAACAATCATAACCATTACTTAACGTCATAAAACACGTGACGTCACAATGTAAAGACTACTGAAAATGGCGACAACGTTGTTCAAACAGTAAAGGTTTCCGGAAGTTTCTTTTCTTTTCTTTTCAGGTAAATTTTGTTTTTGACCTCAATTTCATGGTCTAGTGCACATGTTAGTTTCTCATTATCTATTATTTGTAGGTCAATAATATTTTGTATGTAGGTTGGTCTTGAACAGTGCTTTACAGTCTGCCATATGACTTATGCATGTGACCTCAATTTCATGGTCAAGTGAGCATGTCTGGTTTCTAATGATGCATAAATGGTAGGTCAATGATATTTTGTATGTTGGTTGGTCTTTGGAAGCTATATGGCTTTTTTCAGTGACCCTAATTTCACAGTCTAGTGTGCACATTAAGCTTTCTGATAAGCTCACCTAGATTTCATATCAATTTAAAGGACAAGCAGGGATGGGCGAGACATCTTTTAGGGTCTTCACTTGTTTTTCATGGGATTATAATGTGATTTGTTTATTTTGATTCCTCTTAGGATAATGTTTAAGTAGTTTGTTCATTAATTTGATGTACCTCTTACGATTTCCAAGCAATAAAGGGCTAAACAGAACTAAAATTTCTATTTTTCATCAAATTACAATTGGGATTTTTTTTTTTTATTGCTCTTGATGTAAGCTTTTAGTTGGGACCTTTAAGGAATCAAAAGGACTAATTACTGTGTCAAGCTCCTTATTGTGATGGTATTATTAATTACTAGTAATTAGTTTGGATGGTAATTTTTTTATATCTCTTTCCATTAATTACAAAATTGAGTTCATCACTTAACAAATAGATCATATCAAGCGGGGTCTATTTTAATTAAAGGATAAAATTCATCTTTAGCTTAAAACTTTCACTCCATACATTTTTATTCCTATTTCAAAATTTGTGAATCCTATGAATTTGCATTGCTTATGGTATCAGTTGTCTTCCCTTTTCTGAAATGGATCAGCTGTTCAATACATATATTTTGTCTTTGTATCTGTAGCCAAATTGTAATAAAGTTAAAAGATTGTAGTAGGAGTAATGCTTTCACATTTGTTCCTTAAATTAAAATTCTATGTGAAATCCTAGTTAGTGCAAATATTCTCCATAATTTTGTGGACTTCCCTGGAGCTGTGTAATTTTGATGTGTGGGTCAACTTTATTTCAACTAATCATTTGTATTACTTTGGCTTCCTCTCAGCATTATGATGATGGAAGTGGTGTAGTTCCTATTGTTAAAATGGGTCAATGCAATAATTGTACTCTTTCAGAAGTAACTCACTATCATTTTGCTACATGCTGATTTTGCATGCTTGGTGCATATCATGCACAATAAGCACATTTATTCAGTGAAAAAACCTTCTTGTCGCCTTTAGATTTTGAAGAATGGTAAAAGATATTTAAAATTGTTAACTTTTAGGAGTATTGAACTCTTTGACATGAATAGTATTGTTTAAGAAATAGATAATGGCATTTCTATGCAACTTAGAACATGATCACCCCTTAATAAGGCCCTTATATTTGTCAATTTTTTAATACCGAGCAATGAGAGGGTAAAATGTCAATTATAATATGTCTAACAATTGTTTCGAAATTTTCTTCTAAGGTGGATATTATTGGGTTTAAAAGTAGAAATAAAATAATGTTGAAAAAGTACTTTCAAAAACACTTTAAATTGACATACATGTTATGGATTTTTTTTTAAGCTTGATACTTAGTATTATCTTTAATAAAACTACAGTATTCTTGGTTGAATATCTGTCAGTTATTACATTATGAATGTAATTATTTACATTACTAAATGACCTGTATCATGGTGATATTGGCATTTAAAATACAAAGGTGTGTTTGTTTTACTACTCTACTAATACTATAAATATTTGTATAGGTTAACATTGGCATTTAACCTATAGGTTAAAGTTTCATTTCGTTCCACACAGATTTTGTTTTTAGAGGCAGGAAATATATTTACATCATTTGCCATTCAACGCTCAGCCCTCTCTGCACCTAATCTGCCTACCCACCCCGGATGTTTATCATGTAAAAATTTGATATTTTCTGTATATTTTCTGTATATTTTATGATTTTTATTATAACATAATCTAATAATGCATATTTTTGTCACTGTAGATAGAGATAAGCCCTCTTGCAGCAGCCAGTGCAGGCGTTATAAAGGACTGTTAATTTTTTGTATTAGATAAATTGTTAGCTGCATGTCCGGTGAGCTGATCCCATCATATATGGTGTTTGTGTCTTATTGATAGTTTGATGATGTTTTAATTCATAAATAATTTATACGTTTTTTTTTAAGGATCGAATTAGGACATAATGTCTGATATTTTACTGTGCTGTCATTGGATAGCTCTATGTTAGACCTGTGGTCGATTACATTTGAATGTAATTGATTAAATAACAATTACTTTCAAATTTTCTTATTACAATTACAATTAAATTACTCATTTTTTGCTGTTTTGTTTAGGAACGAATTACAACATAATGTCTGATATTTTTCTGTGCTTACATTGTAGTATGTCGACAGATTTGTGGTAGCATTTACCGTTTTTGAGAAACAAGAGGCCCAAAGGGGGACAAACGTGGAAAAAAATGAATTTTTATTTTTTGTCAGATCTTGATGCAGTATTTTTCTTTATGTTTCTTATAGCATGTTTTAAAAATGAAAACCATTTCAATAAACAAGAGGTCGAAAGGGGCTTCATCTGTTTCAGAATAAAGGGGTTAAATTGGGTGTTTTTATGGTAATAAACAACTTTTGAACTATGTAAAATAAACTTTAAATACTTGGCAAGTGTATAGGTCTTGTCAATATGAACATAAATATGCAAACAAATTAGGTCCAAGGTCAAGGTCACAGAGGTCAAGACGGGGTAAAATTGGGTATTTTCATATATTTTACTGTGGAATCTTGGGGCATATGTAGTGTTTCACAAGCACATCTTGTTAATTCTGTCAATTATGGAACAACTAAACCAAGAACCATTGTTAAATTGTTATGGAGATGGTCGATAATGCTCTAAATTCAACTTATAAAAAATACATTGGAAATGTATTTATTATTATTTATTTTCATGCAAAAAATTAATCAATTTGAAAAGTGCATATTTTTGGGTTTTTTAAATGGCACACGGTTACCATGTGATTTCCAAGTAATTTTTGTGCATACAAAAAATCTATTTTAAAGCAACCAAAAGTGTTGTGTTTTACCATAGCTTTGGATAGAAAGCCTGTAAAGATGGGATCACATAGATGGGAACAAGACTCCAAGTATTACATTATCACACAGTATTGTTAAATTAAAAGGAGCAAATTACTTAAGTGTACCTAATAAAAATGATGATTATACAGGTTACTGGTTAGTTGTATCATTTCACCAAATAACTGCAGTTGATAAACTGTAACCTATCCAGAAACATTTAAGTACTACAATTTAATATTACAGCAGCACATTAAAAGTTTCCAGGAAGGATAACAAAATTTTCCTTTTTACATTCACTGGAAAACACTGGCAGCTAACATTCTGAAAAAAAACATAAAAACACAACACATTTCTTTGTAAAATATGGAGAAATATCTGAATAATTTGGCTGGAAATTGTAATGTAATAAGTAGGAATGAACTTATTTTCAGATTTGACCATCAAAAACATGTACATTTGTACATGTATATTACATTAAATGGGACATATACTGGCTGAGTAACCAATCTTGCCATATGCAACTTTTCTAGTAACAAAATAGTAAATTTAATGTTTAAAAGACACATTTAACATTACCAGGAACAAAAATTTGGTCAGAAAAGTTTAAAAAAGCAAGTGACAAGATTGGGTAATTGGCGAGAGTAGGTACTTGTCCGGTAACCACGTCGCTTCAGTACTGTTTCATTAACATCTCTTTTAGGTGGCCTATTATATCCTGACCCTAGCTGGTTATCTTGCTAGGTGCAACAAAAGTAAGCAGTAGACAATGGACAGTAAATAGTGGACAGCAAAGGTTGAAAAATAAACTCCTTGAACAAACAAGCAATTTTTTACGTGTCATGCTCTAACGGTCAATCCACTCCAAACTCTGTACAGATATTTGGTATAATGACATTACGATCTGTATACATTTTTTGTGAAATTTCTATATATTTTTTTATAGGTTATTTGACATTATTAATTTAAGACAATTATTTACATGTCATGTTTGAACTGTTCAACCCTTTGATCACTTCACTTCAACCTTTGCAGAGTTATTGTTTAGAGAGATTATCTGCATTCGAAATTGAAAACCCCTTTTCTTAATCACTTAGAGTTTTGGAAGGTTGATAACACTGATGATGGGAGTGTAATTGACTTGGTGAAGCTGTTTCTATTCCCTGGCCCAACAGAATTGGGAAAGGGATATAGCACCTCGCCCATCCCTCTGTCTGTCCCTCCATCTGTCTGTTCATTTGTCTAATCTCAGGTTATTGTTTGCGTTAAAGTTCATTTGCAAGAAAAGAAGTGTGGCACATCAATCATCTTTGGTCAGTGGATGGGTCTTGAAGAGTGAGGCTTCAGATAATAATTATGTCTTCCCAAGCCCCCCTCCCCACCCCATCTCAAGGGGAAGACAAATTGTTTTTGTCTTTCCCGTCTGTCTGTTTGTCCGTCCGTCCATCACAAAGTTTGTGGACACCCATTCTTCTACATTTTCCATTGGATTTCGATCAAACATTACAGGATTGTTGACCAAAATGCCTAGTTGTGCATATTGTCTGACCAGATTGTTCAGACATTTTTGTGGGAGTTATGTCCCTTTTAGACTTCGAATTTATATAAATTATGTTTGTGGATGCTTATTCTTGTAGGAGTCATGCCCCTTTTTGACATAGATTTTTGATAAATTAAGTTTGTCGACACTAATTATCCCACATCTTTCATATGATTTCATCAAAACTTCACAGGATTGATGACCTTCCTGCTTAGTTGTGCATATGTCTGACCGGAGTGATCAGCCAATTTTAATGGGAGTTATGCCCCTTTTTGACATATAATTTTCCTAAATTAACCTTGTGGATACTAGATATGCCACATTTTTCATTAAATTTCAACCAAACTTTACAGGATTATTGACCATCATGCCTAGTTGTGCATACTGTCTGGTGAGATACTACACGTGGCAATTAATCATCTTTGAATACAATGAATGAGCTGATGATTGTGTCACTTTGACCTACATTTGACACTTGAAGGACTTGAGTTAAAGTTTCTATGAATGTTCAAATCTGAGATACTACATGTTACACATCAAGGATCTACATGTTCAGAGGATGTACCTTTGACATTCACACAACTTAAGATTATATTAGGATTATTATGACCATTATTTCTTAACAGCTGGTGAGGGGATTAGCTGTAATTTGCAACTGCTCCCACTTCTAGTTATTTCTTCTTTCCCATAAAATAAAATTCAGACAACATAATGAAACGAAAACAGTTATGAATATAAGAAAAGAAGTTCCATGGCATGGCTATGACCTGTTGATGCCCAGCTGAGAAGTGGTCATCATATGAATAGGCAAAGAAATGATAGAATGAACGTTATCGAAAGAATTATCAATCGCAGGACTTCAAGCGGCCCTATATTTCCTATAATTCCTATCAAAATCCCTATCTTGTTAACAGTGCCCTTAAACCCTATATTTTGTCTTAAAATGGGCACTTTCCCTATATTAGCAATATTATTTCATTTTTACAGCTTTGTTAGAACTCTATCTTTATTTTTTGTCGATAACAAATACCTTTAAAAAAAATTTAGCCTCGCTTCGCTCGCCATGGAACATCTCGTTATACAATATTTCTATATTTTTGGCATTCACTTCTTGCTACATTGTTACAAATACTGAATTTATGCATTTTGGGCTTTTTTGTGCACATGTATTTTAAAGTATCAGGTAAAGAAAATGTTAAAAGAGTAGAGAATAACCTTATTTTTGGTGATATTGCCCCTATAATTCCCTATTATTCAGGAAAAACTGCCCTATTAAAAACCCTATTTTTGAGCCAAACTCCACTTGAAGGCCTGCAATCGTGTAAGAAATAGATATTGCTATTACATCGTAAGAATATTTATTATACCCCCTGCTTTAGTGGGTGTTATATAGTGATCATGGTGTCTGTTCATCTATCTGTCACTCTGTCCATTCGTTCTTCCGTCCGCAAAAGGGTTACGTACTGCATGGAGACAACTCCTCCTAGACCACTTGGTGAAATTCAATGAAACTTTCACAGAATGTTCAGTAGGTATTGCCATTGAGCACCAGCTATCTAAAAATTTAATAGGAATTGATTTTTAGTTGTTGATTTTTTTACTTCTGGAGTGAAATGGGGGAGTGAGGGTATATATTAGTGAGGTTTGCTCACAGTTTATATATTTTCAAACAACTGTTATTATGACTATGTGTGTTGCACTTTGCATCGTCAGTATTTATGGTGCACTAAAATAAGCTACTTACCTAGCCTTAGGCATCTGGTACTTGTTCCACAAACATCTTTGTTGAATATTTTTCCCCTCCAGTATACATATCAATGACTCATTTATTTTAAGAGTGCAAAGAAAGAATACTATAGGGGATTTTTTTTTCTTCAGAGTTCTTGCCAAAAAGATGGGCCATGTGATACCATCTGCATTTCTATTTGTGTCTTCAGAGTTCTTGCCAAAAAGATGGGCCATGTGATACTATCTGCATTTCTATTTGTTGCAGCTGTTAAAATATCTATTTTACTTGTGTTTCCTTCTGTTATATGAAAATTCCTGAAATATTTAATCATTTCCAATACAACTTTTATCTGCAAAACTCATTCCTGAATTCATTTTTTCTCTATGAATGCATCATTTGCATATATATTTAAAAAAAAATCTTTCTTTTTCACAATCTCTTTTAATGTTTTCAAACAGTATAAATCTGTTATCTTCAGTATATAAAGCAATACTCTTTACTCTTTACGTGAGTGCCTGCTGCCCCTGCCTTAGGTTGTCCACATTTCTGGAAGATCTTACCCTTTATTGGAAACAGTCTGGTGTCACTCAATGCTTTCTATGGCTATTAAAATTGTGCATCTATATTTGAGTGCCCGCTGCCCCTGTCTTAGGTTGTCCACCTTTCTGGAGGATCTTACCCGTCATCGGAAACAGTCCGGCGTCACTCATGCCTTCTATGGCTATTACAATTGCGCATCTATATTTGAGTGCCCGCTGCCCCTGTCTTAGGTTGTCCACCTTTCAGGAGGATCTTACCCGTCATCGGAAACAGTCCGGTGTCACTCAGGCCTTCTATGGCTAGTACTTGTATTGCTTTATTATTCTAGCTAAAATGTTTATTTTCGTATACAAATGATGCAAACACATATTTACATATTACAATATACATGTATTATAGTCTATGCAAAAAAAAAATTGAAAGGTGATATATGCAGATAGAAAATCAATTCTTAGTAATGAATATATAAATAATATCCGATTTTCATGAAAGTTTTTTTAACTTTGGTTATTATTTTGATTCCAAAATATTCAGTTAAAAAATAGTTGAATTATGAAATAAAAGTCAATTGATTCAATGATTTTTTTTTCTTGTCATTAGATATGATGTTATGATTGGGCACTGCAAAGAGACCTGTACATTGAATCACTAGATGGCCTTACAATGGAATCCATATTGGAAACTGAGTCACTGTACAATTCACCTGCGAAATATGTAGTACAGCAGAAAAGGTAACCAAGGAGTAGAACTGGACTGATATCACCAGACAAGCCCAAACCAAACAAGATTGCAGATTTTTGTTGATGGCCCATGTACCTCCTTAGAACAACAGGCTTAAGCAGAATAGTTAGTTTAGTATATTTTGCACAGGAGGGGAATTTTGATATTCAGAGTATTTTGCCACCTTGAATTTCTAAACTTTTACAGTATCACCATATTTTTTTTAACCAGAAAAGTCAGTTTTAAAACTACAAATCATTTACTTTTTTACCGGTATATCTTTTCAGAATCATATAAATATATTTTTACATGTCTTTTTCTTTTTGTTTTTTTTTTTTTTTTTTTTTTTTTTTTTTTTTTTTTTTTTTTTTTTTTTTTTTTTTATTGTTTTTATTTTTTTTTCTTATTTTTTTTTCCTTTTTTTGTTCATTTTTTATTAAATTTTTAATTTTTTTTTTTCAGTTTTTTTCATTTAAAAATTTTTTTTCGTTCATTTTTGTTTAGTTATTGGCCCCTTTTTTTTTAGTTATTTGCCCATTTTAAATGAACTGCCAGGAATCTTAACTTATTTTTTATATTATATTGAAGAACAGGTTGGTTAGTAGGTTGAATATGGCATTGAGTATTGAGATTATAGTGGTAAGATATATCAATGCAGTAGGAAAGGTCAGAATAGAGCCATGCTGCTTCAATTAGCAGTCATCATTGTACAAAATTTAACAGTGATTGCATACATCTCTGCACAAATGGAACTCTGTCCAACTTGATTTTTATAATCCTGAACATCATACTTTACTCAAACGAAACAACAGTATCCTTTATCAGCCCTAGAGTTTCAAATACCAACCAATATTTTTAATGTAAATGTAGATAAAGTACTGTAAAAGGGGATATTTTCACATAGTTTAAATTTCGTGATTTTGATTCCTAAATCTGTTCGCGAGGTTTTATTTTCGTGATTCTCATGTCATTACATTTCATTAGGTTTGTTATAAAAACAAATTTACGGGAGGGGAAATTTTTGCAAAAAATGTTCAAATCGCGAAATTAGCAAAAATAAAACCCTTGTGAAAATTTCCCCTTTTACAGTATGCATTTTGAAAACAGCACACTGGTTATAATATGTGGACCAAAAAAAATTGTAACTGCCATTAAACTTTTTAATAAAATTGATATTTTCCTATCCTAAACTACACATCATAATCAGTGAACTAATTGAATAGAACTAGTATTGTTAAATACACTGCATATCAAAAAGCAGTGAAAATAGTGACTGAATTCACAGTGCACAAAATAACTGTCACATTTTGAAAACAGCACACTGAGTATTGTATGTGGAAAAACTATTTTAACTGTTAAAAACTGAAAAGAACTGGTAATTTGTTCAATATACTACATATCAAAAACAGTAAAAAACTGTGACTGCAATCGCAGTGCACAAATTCACTGTCACATTTTGAAAACAGCACACTGAGTATTGTATGTGGAAAAACTATTTAAACTGTTAAAAACTGAAAAGAACTGGTAATTTGTTCAATATACTACATATCAAAAACAGTAAAAAACTGTGACTGCAATTCACTGTTACATTGATCACTAAAATGAGTAATATAGAATAGAACGTGTGAAACTGTGGCAGCTTTATGCCTATGAAACAAGCTGTGTGAACAATACTTTAGAGAATTTGCATTCTGAATTATAGAATCACCAATGCGGTATCATAAGCATTTATTTCAAAATATTGTTTAATAGCTCATTCCAATTTAAATTGGCAATTCCAATGATTGCAAATCTTGTGCCACAATTTTTGATAGGTACTAAGTAGTTGAACTTACTTATGACAAATTTTAGCGGGCTAGTATAATAACTTTGTTATAAACAAAATTAATTGGTATCGTTATAGCAAACTTTGTTATATTATATAACAAATATGTTTGACAGATGAACATCAAAATCAGGCATTCTAAATGAAGAACATATTATCATACAAATTCATATTTTTTATGACAAATGACTGTGTACACAAACAATTTGTGAAATAGTGATACATGTATATTCATTATATTTAAAGCCTGAAAGTCTTGTTTGTTTTTTCCTTTCTAATGAAAGTCTTGTTTATAGGATTCCACTATTTTTTTCCGTATTTTTCAAAATTGTGCTTACAGTATTAGATGGTATGTGAAATGTGGATCATGTTATTTTAGGCTTATTCCCTTTCTCAGCACATCGAATAATTTCATATTATTACCTTATTTTAAGAGCTTTTTGAACAAAATAACAAGACAGTAACTTTCTGCATATCTTCCTGAATTCATTGATTATATTTCATTACTAAGTAAATCCAAATTACCCATTTCTATTATTCGATATGTGTGGCTCACACCAGAGAAATATAATTAAAATGTAATTATATGTCTCTACTCACACTTAATCATTGGGCATTTGCACCTCAATATATTCTATGTGAAATACATGTTATTGCGAAGATTTTCATTTCCGGGAAAAAATGTTTTCATTTCTGGTAATTTTTATATTTCATTTCCGAGATTTTAATAATACAAATTTATAAACTTATACTTCATTTCAGGGAATTCTATTAAAAGACAAGTACACCACAGCCAAGTACAAAACAAATCTACCTCTTCCAGGTTCATATAACATTTGAGTCCTGTTCACTACAGGAAACTGAAGGAGGAGTTTGATAAGATTCCATTGGCATTGTAAGAAGTATTGCATCCTATATTACTTTGTAAATTTACCATTATTAAAAACAGAAAATTCCAATATTCACATGCATAAAAATGCATATGTACCTCATCCAGTTTCACTTGTTGGTTGTGTGCAACACATGAGATTTAATAAGGACTATCATAGCAGAATACATTGTAAAATCAGATACATTTATGGCGGGTTTCCTGGCTCTTTAACGTATTATATTTGCAATTCTTCAATGAACATACCAATATTCCTCTAGTAACACCTATAAAACTCCTTCTAAACTCCTGTCTTTTATTTGCCAATCAACCAATCAAGATTCTATAGAAATTCTATTGTATACCAATTTGTACTGCCTGAAGGGGTTTACCTTGATACTCCAGTAATGACAAATTGGTATACAAAAGAATTCTATAGAATTCTTGATTGGTTGATTGACAAAGAAAAGATAGGAGTTTTGAAGGAGTTGTTATAGGTGTTACTTGAGGAATATTGGTATGTTCATTGAAGAATTGCAAATATAATACGTTATTGAGCCAGGAAATCCGCCATAAACACAATTAATTAGATGTCTGTGGTAAAATGTATTTCATCCTCTATAATATGTTACTTTTATGATTGTTTAAAAACAAAAAAACAGTGATATATTTTTGATATGTGTTGTAAGTCAGTCCCTATTTAATGGACACGTCTGCACACGTCTTTTTACAGAACTTATACTCACCTTTTTTATTTGTCTGCATTCATGCACTTAAAAAAATATCAGAAATTATGTGTATGTTTTTACCGGAAAAGAAATACAGAAATTCCAGGAAATGAAATACTGAATTTTATGAAATTCTCGGAAATAAAATTCGTTCTATTATTGATCAAGGGTATCAGATAACAGAAAATTTGGTGAAAGCTAAAAGCTAATAAATTATTATGTATCTTTTAAAAACGCTTGATTTCAATAAACTTCGTGAAATGCTTAGATTCATTGTATGCATATTTGTTTTATTCATGTTTTCTGCAGTGTGAAGGATTCCCATGACACCTGACAATGTCATATGTAAGACTTTTTCTTAGTTCGAATTTACAAAGTAGCAATTTCAAAAAACCTTCGAATTTCAAATTCCATTTCTGAATCCTGTTTTCCATTATTTTTTTTTAAATCTTCCCAATGAACTTTAATTATTCACAGGAGTTTATTATTTCTCAGTGGAAAAATGTTCTGCCCTGGGAATATTTCAAAATCCCATGGGAAAATGCATTTTTCCATGGAATTATGAAATTCCGAAGATTTTAAAATGGGGCAGTGTAAAAGTTAGCTGCGGAACCGTAGCTCATGGTCCTTGTGATTTTTATTTGATATGGCGGACCGCAACATCAGAAAAAAATAAAAGGACCTTTAGAGCTACGGTTCTGCAGCTATGTAAAAGTGTGCTACCACTTATATATACCAACAAACAAATATGATTTTATTAAGTCCCTTGAAATTGGTAGCTGCAAAAATGGTGGCACATTGTTGCAATTATTTGGATTGCAAATTAAATTGGAATGAGTTTAATGTTAATATTAATTTTTTAGGCTGAAAGCAAATCCAGAGTACAATTAAATACCAAATATCAAGGAAGGAAACAGTACAAGCTAACAATAAATATTGTAGAGGAACTGATGAGGCAGTTGTGGCATTTGTATTGAGAAATGGAAGAAAATAGTTGGGGAGGTGAGATTTCTATGATCATTTTTTAAAAAATACTTCACATATATACAGGAGTTGTGTACTCATTGCTGAAGACTGACACTGACCCAAAGATAAGCTAAAAATCTTTTTGATTAAAGTTGACAGTTTATTTTTAGGTAAAATGTTTTTTTTTTAATTCAGTGAGAGGATATTACAGGGCTCAAGTTTGCACCTTGTAGAATTAATATCTGAAAATAAAAGTTTTTTGCATCCAAAGACTCATTAAAAATAAAATTAAAACATTATTTTGTAAGTGATACATCTTCAACATTTTAAAATTCAAATCTGTGTTTCAAATTGTTGATTTTATGTTTTTTCTTCTTTTTATACCCCGCCACACGTAGTGGCGTGGTATTATGTGATACCCTCAGTTGTGTGTCCGTCTGTCCGTCCGTCCCCCGAAGGTTTCCGACTGATAACTTTTGAACGGAATAACATACAGTCTTCAAACTTGGTATGTAGCTTGTTCACCACAAAACTCAGGTCGAGTTCGAATATGGGTTCAGAGGTCCAAGGGGTTCTGGAGTTATGCCCCTTGATACTTCAAAATTTTGTGAAACGTGGGTGTATCATGTAATCCACCATTACTATTTTTTCATATTGAATACAAAACATTCATCATGTTCATGATTGGATATAATGACATGTTAACCAGCAAATAAAATTTTGCAAAATTTTTGGGGGATTTGCTGTAAGTCAATGATTTGATAATTGGATTACATGTATAACACATTCTGTCAATGAAAAATCAACAAGGTTTACTAGTATCCTTCATTGGCTGGGTTGCACGGAGTGCAAATCCAGGTTATAGTATGGTGAATGTCGGGCGGGCGGGCGGCGGGGAAAATGAGACACGGATTTTGTGAAATCAACTCCTCCTACAGTTTTCAACCTACATTTCTGAATCTTCACAAAATGTTTCTATATATATTATTGATGTGTACCTCTTTGGAATCATTTTGAATTTTTTTCCCCTATTTTTACGGACTTTGGAACTTAGTCATTTTTTATCGACTTTTTCAACAGAGATACCTATTTTGTGAAATCAACTCCTCCTACAGTTTTCATACTACATTTCTGAAACTTCACAGAATGTTTCTATATATATTGTTGATGTGCACCTCCCTTTTCGGAATCATTTTGAATTTTTTTTTGCTATTTTTACAGACTTTGGAATTTAGTCATTTTTATCGACTTTTTCAACAGAGGGTACCTATTTTGTGAAATCAACTCCTCCTACAGTTTTCATACTACATTTCTGAAACTTCACAAAATGTTTCTATATATATTGTAGATGTGCACCTCCCGTTTTGGAATCATTTATAAAATGTTTTCCTATTTTCACAGACTTTGGAACTTAGTCATTTTTTATTGACTTTTCCAACAGAGGGTACCTATTTTGTGAAATCAACTCCTCCTACAGTTTTCAACCTTCATTTTTGAAACATCACAAAATGTTTCTATATATTTTATAGATGTGCACCTCCCTTTTTGGAATTATTTTTAAAATTTTTCCTATTTTTACAGACTTTGGAACTTAGTCATTTTTTTTATCAACATTTTCAACAGAGGGTACCTATTTTGTGAAATCAACTCAACCTACAGTTTTCATCTCTTACCTTTGAAATATCACAGAATGTTTCTTTATATTTTGAAGATGTGCACCTGACTTTATGGAATTATTTCCAATATTTGTTCATATTTTTCCAGTCATTGCTTAGTCATATTTTATCAATATTTTCAACATGTTCTATACACAGACCCATTAGGGAACCTATAAAACAACACTTGATAGCTAGAAGCACCAAACGCAACCCCGCCATTTGAGTCTTTGACCCATTTTTTTGATTGAAAATTTACCTCTCTTTCAAATTGAATTTTTGAACATTTGGCACTTGCTTGACTGCTGCAATAATGTAAAGAAAAACATATTTTCTATTTGTGTTGAGAATATTCAGAAAACATAAAGAGACTTTACCTCGAATTATTCAAACATGAGTATACCCCTTTGCTTGATGAATAACACTTGAGAATTTTTAATTTATCAGTTATTAAGCCAAAAATAGCTTTGTACTTGTATTTTATTCAGAAAATCAAATTGAAAAACATTTTACTATTTTTCATAATTTATTAGAAAACAAAATAACAGAAAGCATTGATCTGAACAAAATCATGAACATCTCTCATTAAAATAATTGTATATCATAAAGAAATATTTTCTTGCTAAATATCAAAAAGTTTAATTATTTTTTAAGATGGTAGCATCAATCATTGATGCCCATCTTTGGGTCAGGGATTGGTTTGGGTGTACACCATCTACTAATTTATTGTATGAATAATGCATCTTTTTTTTCCCATTTTGTTTCCAAAGCCTGTGTACTGTAGAGTGTAGGAAAGGAGTAAATACACCAATACTGTCATTCAAGTGAACAATATATTTATTTATTGCCTTCAAGTCCTCATTCAAATCATTTTGCATTTGTTGATATTGATGTTCATATTTTAAAGTGAAAGTTTTATCTTGTTTTAGTCTTGTTTTGTTCCATTTCTCAATGCAAATGGTGGGTATGGTACAGAACACAGGTGTACAGCCAATATTTTCTGTAATTGATTTTGCCTGGTCTAATTTTGATAGAAATACATTAGGATTAGAATTATAAATTACCTCCTCATATCTTTTACCAGCTTCATAATATTGTAACTTGTCTGTTAAATCTGGTATACCTGCAACAAAGTAAATGGTCTTTGGACCATTTACTTGTTGCAGGTTTATTGTTGCCTTTTGAACAAGTGCCATGATTTTGCATCCTGCTTGAAAATGTACTGTTCCATTTTGCAACAACAAATTTCCACGAGAGGAACCATATACATAGGAATTCATCTAAATGTGAAATAAAAAAAGAAATATTGAATGTTACTATTGTTATATTAATATGTAAAAAGAAATAGGCTTTATAAATTTGTATATTGAATAGATATTTTTAAAACCTCAAGATATATATACACATCTTGGACAGAAGTGTTCAAACGGTACATTTTTTTCTCTATATTCCATATAAAATCTAATTTTTCAAAAACAAATGTGAAGCCAATGATCTCCAAATGTTGTGTAGTTTGGGTGTTTTTTTTCCAGTATAAATTTTTTATACGACCGCCAAAAATTTTTGGGTCCAAAATTGCAATATTTCAAAATATGTGAAATCTTTATTATTCAAAGAATTTCAATTCAAATTTTTTTCTTTGGAGTTCTCTTGTTGTAAGCTTTTAGTTGGTAGTCAATAGATTTTGCTTAGCTCTTACCATTTCCGATCATTAAGGGATTAAAAGGGCTAATTTTTATTTTCACTAGTTTATGACCAGTTAATGTAATAAGGTCCTTATTGTGTCCAGCAAATTACTGTGTCCACATTCATTTTAATTGACAATTGTTGAAATTTCAGTCATCAACATACTGCGGTTGTATCATGCTGCGCTCGGCATTGCCCTTAATTGAGGGTAGTTCAAAGCATCTGCGATTTATTACAACAAGCAGTATTTTTATGTCCCAATTTTATATATATAAATAGGGAACCTAACCCTAAAATTCATGGTAAACATTGGGTTGAATTCATTTATTCTTAAAATAGTGAATGTGAGAAAACTGTGCCCAAGTAAACATTTATACTCCTTAATATTATTTGTTTAATGGCATATATTACATAGAAATTGGTTATAATGTATCTTAACAATATTTTGTTTCAAAAAATATGTGCTGCGAAACATCTCTAAAGGTGAAATGAAATATAGAAATATATGAACATATGGGCTGTAAAAAAGGGGGTCAATTTTAGAATCTAAAAAACAAGAAGTTACAACAAACACATAACAAAAGTAAAAAAGCAGAAATACTAAAATAATTGACTGATAGTGATATATATAGACAAATATGTTGTAATGAAGGTCATATAGAATGACGAAGTATAATACAAGTAAAATATCTTTGTCATTCTCTGTACACCAGTGGCAACAAACTTGCACATGAATGTCATACAACATCGAGAATTATTAGTCATAAAATGACTGTTTTACATTGTTTAAGAGTTTGCGATCTCAATATGATTCTTTTTTTAAAAAAATCCTTATTGTCCTGGCCTCCATGCTGTTTTGACACCTTTTTAACAGCTCACTTTTTTGTTAAAAATGTTCTTTTACATGAAATATATAGGAAAATATCTTGATATTTGAATACTTTTGTCGAAGATTGTAAATGAATATATTGTTGGTAAGGTGTAAGATCAGGATTTTAAATGAAAGTCTAATTATTTACAGAAAAATAATACTTCATAATTTAATCTAAATCTATTGGCCATGTTAACTTCCTTTTCTTACAACTTTTTTTTATTGTTAACTTTGTATGTGCTTCTTCTAACTCCTCTATACTGGCTGTGCCATAAGATGTGTTTGCAATGCTACTTTTTGCCCTTTTAACAGACAACAGTTTTGTATTATTATGCCCATACTGCATAGCTGTAGGCTCTCTCCCATCCCCACAACAGCCCCTTTGAAATGAAAACCAAGATTCCACAATATCTTGATTTAATCTTCTTGGGATGATGTAGGGTTCAGATGGGTATTTCTGCTTAAATTCATCTGAGTTTACATATTTAATAAGATCAACAAATGAGCCTATTGTAATATGCACATCTTGGATTGTCTGCCAGGAAATGCTGCTTTTTTGAATTTCACTTGGCATGATAAGTTGATGCTCAAGTTCTGTTTCCCAATCATAAAACCACTGATTAATATTAATCAGTTGTTTTAATCTTGGGTCTTTGTCATCTGTAAATGGGACATCACTATTAAGTATATTAAAAAGATTGCAGCAAACTCTGATATATTCTTGGGTAGATTCAGTGGCAGCATTTTCATTTTGATGCATTTCATCTGCCACAGCTTCACTTAGAGCATGAACTGCCAAATTAACTCTCATTTTAGTGAAATTGTTGAGAAATATAGAATCAGCATTTAATTTTGTAACGGGCAAGTGACGCTTGTTATCACGAGCAAAAACAGAAATAAAATGGTCCCAAATAATTTCTTTACCATGAAGTTTTACAGTTCTTTTATGAAAGTCTTTATGTCCACTTGAAAAAATGTTATTTCGAAGCTTTTTTACTAAGTGAGGAGGATCTGAAATAAAGAAAATGGGGCCGTTTGTGAAAGGATTTACACCACAATGAGATATTTTTGGATACTTTGGATGAGTTTGAACACTAGAATTAATAAAATTTCTATTTTCAGAGGCACCATCACAGATAGAGGCAAGGATGTTAAAACCAAAACGATTCAGTAAGGAAACACCTTCCCAGAAAGCTGTACTAACCTGGATGCCAGTTAAATTTCTGACACACAAGAAAGCGCAAGGGTAAGAAAAATCTGCAAATAAACTTTTGAAAAAGAACTGTAAAACATTACTAGCCAAAAGCTCTTCATCATCTCCATCTTTCAAGCATTCAATGTCTGTAAAGCCTAATAACTTATTAGTTTCTGATGACCAGATTAAACCTTCTTTAATTTTCATTTCATCAAAAATTAGAACACCAAGTTTACTCTGAATAGAATATGATTTTTCAAAATTTTGATTCATTTGTTCAATATTATCAAAGTTCCATCCTGAGTTTTGTTTATCAAATCTTCTGTAATATTGAATCAGCCTCCCTGAGGGAAGTTTTAGGAATCCTGATTTTGAAAGCTGATCATAGCTGCTTTTAGAATGATAATTTGCCAAACAGTATTTAATGACAAGTGGATGCCAGCGCATTTGCTTTTCGGGTGTGACGAGAGCTTTTGCCTGGTCTTGAATTAAGTATTTTATGAAAATATCACTTTCTTTCCCAGTGTGCTGTTTCCGCAAATGTTTTTGTAGAAAACTTTTGTTTTGGAATGTTTCTGTACATTTTTCCCAATTGCATACATATTTTTTATCAGAGGGGGTTGCTTTACTTTGATCTAATTGTAAAGCATGCACAGTGTCAACATGCTTTATAAGTTCTGATAAAGAATTAAATGTCCCTGCATCACAGTCCTTCCAGTGACATGTAGGGTTTTCAACTCTCTCACTGATGTTATTTAAACCGTCTTTAAGATTATAAAACATGTGACGAAGATCTTCGTCGTCATTACTCAAGACTTTTTCTGCTTCGTCAAGCTGCTTTTGGAGATTTTTTAATTTGGTTTGAAGATTTCTGTAATTTTTCTTCAAACAAACAAGCTCATCTTTGAGTTGTAATTTTGATTTATTTTTATATGTGGTATAGCATGTATTTTGGTTGGGATGAAGTAATCTCCATTTTTTTTGATAAAGTTGATTACGTAAATTGTTACAAAAAATACAAAGATTACTTCCCATGTTTGGAATGACTGTGATACAGGAAATGCTAGTAATGTTATTGTTTTTTACAATTCCAATAACTTCTGAATCCTTCATAAAGAAATCATTTTTCAAGTCATCTTTTAAAATTTCACTAAAGGAATCTTTAGAAACGCCAAAGCAAATCTTGGCATCATCAAGAGTTTGCAAAATACTTTTCAAATCCGAAATATGATTTAATTTGCTTGGATAATCTATCCAGTCTATATCAACATTTTTGTGGTTTACAGAAATAATCCATGATCAGTCTGTATTGATTACAATTTTTTTTTCACAACTGCTTGAACATTTCCTAATTTCTGCATAATCATTATATGTATTAAATTGCCAATTTTCAAAGTTTTTAGTTACGGATTTAAAACAATATTTTAGAGAACAGAAGGAGTCTTTATTGTCAAAAGTTAGAGTTGATAGTTGACTATTATCATGAAGATTTTTGCAAATTGCACAAGCTTCACTTAAAACAGTTTCACAGTTGCCTTCCTGATTCAAAATGTTTATTAATGCATTTGCATTAAGATCTAAAAAAGATATCACAATTCCTTTAAACATTTCATATCGCTTATTGACAAGATGTTGATTTTTAATGTAATTTTCTATATCTGTGGAATTTACATTAAGTGAGCATATATTTAGCACATCTACAATTTTTGTTATTTCTGATATGTGATAATTGAACATATTTAAACCTGTAATTCTCTTCAATGAATAAAAAATCAGTTCTGAAACAGTCAGTTCAGATGTATCTGTTAAAGAAGAGAAAATGTTATCATGTGACTGAACGGGGATAGGTTTTAGATTTTCTATTACTTCCAAAATAGTTTTTCCACTACGGAAAGGCTCTGTGAAAAAATCTCTTTTACTATGTATGCTCTTTATTATTGCAGCATTGTTTGAAGAATCTGGGCATACAGGGATAAATTCATGCTCGGCCCATTCATAAAGTGACTTGTATTCAGTTTTTGATGATGAAAGGATGTGGCCTGAAGAGGATACATGAAGGGGAACACTTATTTTAGGAAACTTTGGTATGCTGCAGTGAAGTTGAATAGAATTCAGCGCTGGATATTTCTTTCCACATTCAGTTAGGAAACATTTATTCCCTTTTGGCATTGTTCTGTGAAAAAAAAAAAGACATTTGTTTACCGTAGAAAATATTTGTTTGATTACTACAGGTAATATTCTGTATAAAATGTTTTACAAAATAATATGACAAAATAAAATATGTAATCAATGTTCTTGATATAAAATGGTATGCAATGCAAAAATTTAATTACAGTCAAAACTGGTTTAAGAGATCACCCAGGGGAAGAGAGAAAATTGGCCACATAAGACATATGGCTGCTTAATCAAGGTTCAAAATAGATGAATTAAAAGGAAATGGAAAATAATATTGTGACTATTGCTTTAATCAAGGTGACAGCATGGGCAGGTTTGACTGTAGATGTTCTTCATCATGAAGTCACTGTTAAGCCCATCATCAATGATTATTTAATAGCTTAATTTACATTTTTATGTTCAAAGAAATCAGTGATAAGTCCCCACATTTTAGATCTGACAAAATTCTGTAATGATAAATTTTATTTTTGTATTTATTGTATTTTATATCAAAACATGGTTGGTTCATCCTTTCATCATCATCACTGTCATCTGGTTCTACATTACTATTTGTAACCGCTACAATTTCACCAGTTAAATGTACATGTTTTTTATTCATTTTCCATTTATGTTTAATTTTCTCACCAACAATCAGATGTGGATTTTTGACAATTTCTGTAAAGCTAATAGATTGTTCACATGGTTTTATGTTTTTTGTTGAAGATGACAAGACATTTTTGTTAGCACTTTCTATTTTTTGTTTTTTCACAGTTGTTGTTTCTAACTCTTTATCTGTGGTTGTAGAAATTATACTTGGCATTACATTTTCAATTTTGTTTTCAGTAATACTTTGTTTAGTCTTCCTTTCTTCATTTGATCCTTGTAACTTGGGTTTTGTCTTAGTCTTTTCTTTTTTTCTTGAGCACTTTGCTTTTATTAATCCCCTGGTTGTTGAACTCATTTTTTTGGGTTGAAAGTTGTAGCGCTGAATTTCTGTTTTTTGTCTTGATCTCATGTATTTTTCAACCATCAATTGTAGAAGAAATATTTTTTCTTCTTTGTTTTTATTAGCAATTTTAGAATCACATTTTTGAAGCATTTCTGTGTAAACAGCTCGAAGGTTTTTACATGTTGATAATTTCTGTAACGCCTTTTCAACTGATTTTTCTTTCTCTTTCAACAAAATTACTTTACCCAATAATTTTACAGATGCAGCATCAAGATATTGAAAAAAAAAATTCACTTCTTTTTTAGGCATAAAAATATGTTTGTAGCTTCCTGAAGGCAGCATTTCAGATTTCTCATCTTTGCCAAAACTCTCCAAAATTTCTAAGAGGTGATTTTTGTTTATCTTGGAATCCAAACTGATATTTTTCAATTCTGATCTTACACCAACAATAACCCATCCATAAAAATACAAATTTTTGTCATTTTCTTGAGCATTTGTGTTACTGTGTGTATCAAGACTTTCAATATCACAGTCATAATGTTTTGATGATAAAGGCCAGTGGAGTATGCTCCAAAAATGAAGTAATAAAGACAGAATTAGGAAGTAACAATCAGAGGATGAAATTGGCAAATTTTCAAAATGAACAATGGGAATTTCTTTATCTGCAATATATGGAATTTGGGGACTTTGTAGAGGAAAAACAGTTTCTATTACTTGTTTATCAATAGATTTTTTTGGAGGTTGAGAACTGTATGTATGTTCTTGAAGTCTGTTTTTTGAACCACAAGGCGTGTAATTTTCAAAAGTAGTATATTGAACAGAAGTGTTCTCATTTGCACCATGTGCATTACTGAATTCTGCAACTACTTCAATTGAATTTGTCTCATGTTCATTTTCTTCCACAGTATTTGTCTCATGTTCATTTTCTTCCACAGTATTTGTCTCATGTTCATTTTCTTCCACAGTATTTGTCTCATGTTCATTTTCATCCACAGTTGTCTCATATTCATTTTGTTCTGCAGTATTTATACTAAATGATTCTATTTCCACTGCAGTTGCATCCTGATTGTGAACATCAACTTTGACGATATGCTCATTTACATTTTTTGAATACTTTTTTGCAAACATATATTCATTGTTATCACTTAAACTCTAAAATGAATTTACAAACTGTTTGTGCACATCTGCATCTAATTGCAATTTTAGAAACTCACTTTGTGTAAATGAGTCAGTTTTTTGTGTTTCATGTTGTGGAAGCTTTCTGGCTTTTTCCAAAATTGAATCAAATTTAGTTTTTAAGAAAAACAGAAAAGAATTTATGTCTGAATTCAATGGTTCATCTGCAATTTTCTCAATTATGTTTGTTACCCCAGGTATGTACAAATTTTCCTTCCTTTTCAAAAATTCTATAAAATTATCAACATTGACATGTTGAAATGATCTTGAAATTGTGCAAGATATTCTTTTTAGTGGCTGAGAAGATACTTTTTCAGAAGATTCAGGATTTTCATCTGAATCACTCAATATCTCTATGTGTTCTGGAATCTCATGTTTTCTACTTTTGTCTCAAGTCAACCAACAACTATTTTGAATGTTTTTTTTACAGTATTTATAAGTTAAAATTATAAAGATTTGTAATATATACAATATAATATAATATAATAAACTCACCTCAATTTGAACTGAACTTTTTTCTGTATTTCTACTGAAAAAGAAATTAAACTTATTATGTACACATGCCATTATGAGGCCGATAAGTGTTCAGTTTTAAACAAAAGAAATGGAACTCTTCATTAAACGAAACCAAAAAAGTCTACTTTGACTTGTTTTCCGTAGTTCCAAATTCCAAAAAGTTGTTTCTAATCAGAAAATTTAATGATTTTTTGTCCCCCGCCTTTCGCGAAATCGGGGGACTATAGAATTCGCCTTTCCGTCATTCCGTCATTCCGGATGTCGTTTCCAGATGATAACTTGAGTATCCCTTGCCCGATTGAAACCAAACTTATACAGATGGAAGGAATAGGGAAGGGCAAGAACCCTATTGATTTTGGGGTCAGTAGGTCAAAGGTCAAGGTCACAATGTCTAAAAATAGAATTTATTGCACCAAAATTTGGTCCGTGTGGGAAATTTTATTTTTTATCCGATTTCGATGGGATTTTTTCCATTAGATTCCTCTCAATGAATGCTTTCATATTTATGCCAACAAATTTCTGGTATCTCTTACCGTTTTCAAGATAATTGGGGTCAAAGGTGTTGGGGGGGGGTGCCAAAAAATGTTTTTTTTAATTTTTCATCGGATTTTGATGGGGTTTTTTGCAAATGCTTCCTCGTGAAAAATGCAATAAAACTCTCCCCAAACATTTTTTCATCTTGTACCATGTTTCAGGTAAAAGGAACATACAACTCTAAGGCGGGGGACCTTGAGCACTGCTCTATTTTTAAATCGTGTATTCCATTAAGGTATAGAAATAATGTAAATGTTTGCCGTTTGGTTGTTAAGTTTGTAATTAGTGCGTAAATTGCGATTTAAGTGGACTGAAGTGGGTGTCTATCAATTTGGATGAATCAAATATTCATCTCCGGATTTTTTCCAAAATTGGCATACTGATTCATAAAGAATTGATCAATACGTGTGCAAAATTTCATTTCTGCCCTTCACACAAATTCCCAGAATAAAACCCCAAAGGTCATGGAGTCTGCTACAATACTGGCTCTATTTTTAGAAATGAAATCGAATTTACCTACATGTATATACGTCATGATTACAACTTAGAGTCAGAGGCCCATTCAGATAATCGTAATTTGATTTTTTTGTCTATAGTTTGTTTTATTGTTTTAAATGGAACAGTTAACATTCGACTACCGTTCCAAATAAATATTTAGATACAGAAATCTCGAAACATTCCCATTAATTTCATTTAACTTTATCATAATGGGGTACATTGATCTCTGTGAGTGCCTCGGCAGTGTTTACTAATAACATTTACTGCCAAATAATGAACACAATGGAAGATACCACCCTCACTTATACCTTGGTTACAGGATATCATTTTGGATCTTTGAAATATACATCTTTGAAATCAATTAGTTCATATTTCCCCTTCAAGATTAATCATTTGGCTATCTTTTAATACAGAAATTGTGTCCGCCTCCGATAATTTTTTGCCTTTTTATAATATTTTATTGTCGCCAGGTTAATTTTAGTGTGGTCGCAGTGAATACATTTGACATCAACTATAAACAATTGAACCTGCAATAGCAGACAAATTGTTAACTTTTATTATTTTGTAAATGTTTTTGTTTTACTAAATGCATCATTCCTTTCTGATTTATATACCCGAACAAGCTTAATATCCAGCCATTACTATGCACCATCAACAGACGGCATGTTTTTAAAATATGGCTGATGAAGTAGACACCCACCTCATTAGCATGTTAAGAAGGGAGATAATTTCACACAATGACTTTTTGACTGTTATATATTCAACACATTAGGGGATGTAATGAAAACCTATTTTTACCATTCCAAAATATTCTGCCATTTTGGTCCAATTGTGATATTTTGTCAACCATGGTATTTTGATGCCCCTACCATGGGATTTTGGAACCCCCCCTTTCAAAACATGTAACTTGTATGTACAATATTTATTTTCTGACATGCCATGGTATTCTGACACCCTATCATGGAATTTTGCGCCCCCATCTGAAAATTATGACGTTTCTTCAACCATGGTATTTTGACCCCCTACCATGGGATTTTGAACCCCCCTTTCAAAACATGAAAATTGTAGGTTTACATATATATTTTCTATCCTGCCATGGCATTTTTACACTCTATCATGTAATTTTGCACCCCCATCTGAAAGTAGTTGCATTTCGTAACCCATGGCCCGGCACCTGAATAGGTTTTCAGGGGCTTTGGCTACAGAGCTGCCGGGCACGTCCCCAGGTGGTGGATAGGGGAATGCCCTGTCTTTGCGGGGTAGTCAGGTCATAATACGGAAAGCCTGACCGCGAACCATTGTAGCCAAACTGTGTGGAGAAACGCCACGCTTCATGCAGTATAAAGACCCCTTCTATATTTCTCTAAAGAGAGCAGACGCACTGGGTGTCGTATAGAAGGCTAAATTTCCTGCCCCTACCCATTTCTCCCCTTTTCCAGTGGCAATCAAAAGTCGTTGCCCCGGTTGTCCCTTCCACCTTTATTTCTTTCTTCTTTTACTTACAATTTGTTTTGAATTGATTAACTTGTTCTCGTCCTGATATAGCTGAAATATTGCTCATTGGACGTTAAACTCTAACTAATCAATCAATCAATCAATCGTAACCCATGGTATTTTGACCCCCCCTACCATGGAATTTTGTGGCCACATCTGAAAATTGTGATATTTTGTCAACCATGGTATTTTGACCCCCTACCATGGGATTTTGAACCCCCTTTCAAAACATGTAACTTGTATGTTAAGATATTAATTCTCTGTCCTTTCATGGTATTCTGACCCCCTATCATGGAATTTTACACCCCTATCTGAAAATTGTGACATTTTGTCAACCATGGTCTTTTGACCCCCCTACCATTGAATTTTGTGGCCACATCTGAAAATTGTGATATTTTGTCAACCATGGTATTTTGACCCCCTACCATGGGATTTTGAACCCCCTTTCAAAACATGTAACTTGTATGTTAAGATATTAATTCTCTGTCCTTCCATGGTATTCTGACCCCCTATCATGGAAT
>MJUU01012325.1:64140-77943 GCA_002080025.1 Modiolus philippinarum | reverse complement strand
TCCATGGTATTCTGACCCCCTATCATGGAATTTTACACCCCTATCTGAAAATTGTGACATTTTGTCAACCATGGTATTTTGACCCCCCCCCCCACCATGGGATTCTGAACCCCCTTTTTCAGAATATGAAATGAAGGGGGTTCGATTTTCCATGATTGGCTACAATTTCTTTTTAGCTCGCCGGGACGAATGTCCGGAGAGCTATTGTCATACCCCGGTGTCGGCCTCAGTAAAACTTTAACCTGGCTTGTGGAATTGAGACCTGAATAGCTAGGATGTTGATATTTGGTATGTGACTTCCTTGTGATGACAGCTTTCTTCTGGTACTATACTTGTAGACATTTTGACCTTGACCTTGCCCTGAGGGCAATTTTCAAAAAACTTTAACCTTGCCTCTAGAAGGTAGGCTTTTAGTGGTAGGGTGTTTATATTTGGTATGCAACTTCCTTATGATAAGAGCTTTCTTCTGGTACCATACTTGTAGACATTTTGACCTTGACCTTGCCCTGAGGGCAATTTTAAAAAAACTTTAACGGTAGGCCTTTAGTGGTAGGGTGTTTGTATTTGGAATGTAACTTCCTTATGATGAGAGCTTATATAACAAAAATGGTCAGCATAGTAAGATCTACATGTCCTGCAATTTTGAAGAAAATCTGACAACCCACATATGAGTTATTGCTGCTTTTTCTTTGAATTTTCACTCAATTTTTAAACGTTTTTACTTTCATTTCAAAAACTGTTAGAGTTAAAGGTTAAATATGAATTGCAAAAGTGTTCAGGTTTTCCATAACTACAATTTCTACATATGTCCAGCAGGTTTGCATCTCATCCAAGATGGCCGCCAGCGGGGAAGATAGTTTAACATAGGACCCTATGGGAAATGTGTTCAAATATCTTCTCCTCTGAAACCACTGAGCCAATGGGGACCAAATTTTGTCACAGTAGCCTTTGGATGGTCCCCTTTAAAGTTTGTGATTTTTATGTTCATACTTCATCCAAGATGGTCACTAGCATGGGACATAGTTTAACATAGGACCCTATGGGAAATCTATTCAAAGATCTTCTTCTCTGAAACTACCAAGTCATACTGAACCAAACTTGGTCACAATAGTCCTTGGGTGGTCCCCTTTAAAGTTTGTGATTTTGATGTTCGTACCTCATCCAAAATGGCTGCCAGCGTGAAGCACAGTTTAACATAGGGACCCTATGGGAAATGCATTCAAAGGTCTTCTCCTCGGAACCTACTGAGCCAATTGGAACCAAACTTGCTTACAATTGTTTTTGAGTGATCCCTTCCAAAGTTTGTGATTTTTAGTTTGTACCTCATCCAAGAATGAAAATGTAACATCTGGTGAACTGATTTATAGTATGAATGGGTGGTCTATTGGTGACAATGAATAAAACCAGTCACCAGGTGAGCGATACAGGCTCATGTGAGCCTCTAGTTGTCATTAACCGCTTGACATATTGATTTGATATTTGGTATATGAGTATATCTAGCTGAGATACAGATCAATTTTGAATTTGGTTCCAGTCGGTTGATTTTGTAAAGGGTTATGGCCCATAGACTTATTGAAATTTAGAAAAATATAGTTTGCAGACTTTTTTCTGTAACCACTTGATTAGATATCTGGTATATGAATGTATCTAGGTGAAATACAGATCATGTTCGAATTTGGTCGTGGTGGGTTGGATTTATATAGAGTTATGGGCTTTGGACTTGGTGAAATTTTGAAAAATATAGGTGTTTGCGGAGTGTTTATCTGTAAGCGCTTGACATATTTTTTTATATTTGGTAAATTAGTGTATCTAGTTGATATGCAGATCAAGTTATAATGTGGGCGTGATTAGTTGATTTTGTGCGGAGTTACGGCCCTTGGACTTTGGTAAATTTATGAAAAACATCAGTTTCTCCACCTTTTCTTTACAATGCGTGAAAATGTTGATTTGATATATGGTATATGATTGAATGTTTATAAATTACTCATTAATTTTAAATTTGGTTCCTGTTGAATGATTTTTGTGGACACTTATGGCCCTTGGACTTAATTTTTTTTTGCACCTTTTCTATGCATTACCTTTACATATTGATTTGATATTTGCTAAATGGTTACATCTTGGTAAGGCACACATTCGGTTTAATTTGTTTTTAATCCAAATTTTGTGGTGGTCCAACAATGCCATAAAGTTCGAGTTGACAGTTGACAAGCGTATCATGCACTCTTGGCACAGCAGATTATTGGTCAATAACTTTAGTTCCAGTTAATCAATCCTTACCAAATTTTAACACAATGTTCCTTGCCACAAAAGGAAGATTTTTTTTACGCTCTTGGTTATTGTGGCCCCTCCTGTTTGTAAAGGGTGTTTTCACATATTTGACCATAGAACTTTTATTATTTGAATTTGATTGGGTTTCTTTCAATGTGCTCCTGAGAAAATTTCCAATCTGTTGTTAGCCAACAGATTTCACGTAGAATTTACTGTTATGAGCTAATTGGGGCTAAAAGGGGGCAAGTCTCAAAAAATTTAATTCTGTTATTTTTAGCCTGATTTTCATGCAGTTTTTATACGCCCGTTGAAAGACGTCTGTCCGTCCGTTAACTTTTTGGTTTCAGGAGTTTTTTTCTGTAACCGCTTGACAAATTAATTTGATATGTGGTATATGGGTGTATCTAGGTGAAATACAGATTCAGTTTGAATTTGGTTTCGGTCGGTTGATTTGGTAGAGTTATGGCCCTTGGACTTGGTTTAATTTTGAAAAATATTGATTTCCAGAGTTTTGTCTGTAACCGCTTGACATATTGATTTGATATTTAGTATATGAGTATATCTAGGTGAGATACAGATCAAGTGCCAATTCATTTCCGGTCAGTTGATTTTGTACAGAGTTATGACCCTTGGACTTAATGAAATTTTGAAAAATATTGTTTCCGGAGTTGTTTTCTGTAACCACATGACAAATTGATTTGATGTTTGGTATATTAGTATATCTAGGTGAGATACAGATCAAGTTCGAATTTGATTCCAGTGTTTTGATTTTGTATAGAGTTATGGCCCTTGGACTTAGTGAAATTTTGAAAAATATTGGTTTCCGAAGTTTTTTTGTGTAACCACTAGACATATTGATTTGTTATTTGGTATACGAGTGTATCTAGTTGAGATACAGATCAGGTTTTAGTTTGGTCCTGATTGGTTGATTTTGTACTGAGTTACGGCCCTTGGACTTAGTAATCAGTTTTTCCTCATATGATTGTATGTTAATAAATTAGTGATTAGGTTTAAATTTGGTTCCTTTTGAATAATTTTTGTAGACAGATATGGCCATTGGACTTAATATTTTTGTTTAATTCATTTTTTTGCACCTTTCTATGCATTGACTTTACATATTAATTTGATATTTGTCAAATGGTTACATCTTGGTAAGGCACTTTTAAAATTTTTTTCAATCCAAATTTTGTTGTGGTCCAACAATTTCATAAAGTTCGAGTTGACTGTGGACGGGCGTATCATGCTCTTGGCTCAGCAGTTTATTTTTTCCAAGGATTCATTATGTGTGTCTGTCAGTCAGTGCATCCTCCGTCTGCCTTGTAAGTGCTCTAGGAAGTTTATTTCTCATTGGATTTGGATAAAATTTATACAGTAGCTTAAGTTCAAGAATGTTTCAAGGAATTTTGAAGATGAGTCCTGGCTCGAATATTTTTGTAGGAGTTATGCCCCTTTCTAAATTTGAAATTCGACAAAATAGCCTGGTAAGCGCTCTAGCAAATTTATATCTCATTCGATTTTGATAACATTTATACAGTAGCCTCAGTTCAAGAATGTCACAAGGAAGTTCGAAAATGAGCCCTGGTTGAATATTTCTGTTGGAGTTATGCCCCTTTTTAAATTTGAAAATCGACAATTACCCTTGTAAGCCCTCTAGCAAAATTATTTCTCTTTGGATTTGGATAATATTCATACAGTAGCTTAAGTTTAAGAATGTCTCAAGAGAGTTCAAAGATGAGTCCTGGTTCATTTGAGACTATAATAATCAGTCATGTTCTTAAATGTGAGATTAGACAATTCCACCCAAAGGTTCACATTTTCAATTCAGAGTTTCTGATGATAAGAAATGTGAACCCCAGGGTTGAATTGTCTTTTCTCACATTTTTGACCATGGCTGATTATTTTTCTCACATTTGTCGGTTGAATTTTAAAAGTAAAAAAAAAAAACATGGCCGCCATAAATTGAAACAAAAATGCACTCTCTTAAACTAGGCCACCTCCTTCAAAATAAATTCAATATTTGGAAAGAGTGCGTTTTGGTTTTGTACCAAAAGTACAAAACTTTAAAAAAGAATCTTTGATGTTGCGCTTATGGGTTTTCAAACTGTAGCAACATGAATTTCGAAGTTGTCATGTCATTTGTGCGAAGTTGTGTGGTTTTCTGACATTTACCATTGTGACACGACGTAATTAAGGCCCCCCATGAAATGGCGGTGTCCTATAGTAATCAGCCTGTCAATCTGTCCGTCTGTCTGTCTGTCTGTCTGTCAGGATTTTCTATGTCGAACGATATTTATGATTTTTTTACTCAAGTTGAATTTCACCAAAGGAAGCTCCCTCTTGTTTTTGAAGAAAATCAGAAAACAATTTTTTGGGAAAAACTTAGTTTTTATATGAAAAAGTGCATATATTGAGAATAAGCTCTATGTTGAATGATAACTTCAAATGACCTTCGCAGATTTTTATAAGTTTTATGCACAGTCTTGAACTTGGTCAAAAGAAGGTCCATAATGATTTTGAGGAGAAACATAAAGCATTTTGGGGGGAAAAGTTTCAGAAATTAGCTCTGTCGTATGATAACTTGTAATGACCTTCATATATTTTTTTCGATGTTTTCATTTGATCTGACCAGAAGAGACATAAGTTGTCAAAATGGCCATATGCAGAAACAAATTTAACAATAACTAAGGATTTTATTATTTATGTATTTCCCCAAAAATTGTTTTATGATTTGCATGAAATTCTGCAAACAGGTTTTTGGGACACACAAGGGGGAGGGGCCCTTTCTGTCAGTATTCTAGTTTGCATTGTTATGTCAAGGGAGGTCATGTGATGTGAAATGCAGGAATCTCACATTGGTGTCTCACACAGAATTTATGCATCCCAAATGTATAGAAATGTGAGAAACAATTACGAAAACTTAGAAAAAACTAGAGGCTCATAGACAGGAGAATAAACTAGAGGCTCAGAGACTGAGCCTGTATCGCTCACCTGACAAAATGCTTCTACGCCATGCATGACCTAAAATGATGTTTTTACCAATGAGGTCTAATGTTTACCTATGTTCTCCATTAGCACCCATGTTTTTTGTCTGATTCTATTGAAATGAGTGATTTTTTAAGAGGACTTTCTATCCATTTATTTAAATTTGCTTAAATAGTTTCAGAGAACATGATGAAAAGGATGGTTTTCTCATACTGGGCTCCAATGTTAAACTATGTTCTGTAGTGGAGGCCATGTTTTTTGTCGAATGTAAATGAAATGAGAAATTATTGTAAAGAACCTTCTATACCTCATTCCTGTAATGTTGGGTTGAATTTGCTTCAGTGTTTTCACAGGAGAAGATGAAAATGTGATTTTTCCTTTTGGTTCAATGTTAAACCTAAATTCTGCACTGGCGTGCATGTTTTTTATTGGATAAGAGCGAAATGAGTAATCTTTGTTAAGGATCTTAAGTACATTATTCCTGAAAAGTTTGGTTGAATTTGCTTCAGCGGCTTCCGAGAAGATGATGAATGATGATGAATATGTGATTTTCCCATAGGATCCAATGTTAAACTATGTTCCAATGTGGTGGCGGCCATGTTTTTTATCAGTTCTGAACGAAATGAGCAATCTTCATGAAGGACCTTTAGTACATCATGTAAAGTTTGGTTGAATTTGCTTCAGCTGTTTCAGAGAAGATGATGAATATGTGATTTTCCCATAGGGTCCAATGTTAAACTATGTTCTATGCTGGCGGCCATGTTTTTTTATCGGTTAAATGATTTTTGTGGACAATTATGGCCCTTGGACTTAATATTTTTTTGAAAATTCATTTTTTACATATTAATTTGATATTTGTTGAATGGTTACATCTTGGTAAGGCACATATTCTGTTTGATTTTTTCAAGGAGAATTTTGTTGTGGTCCAACAATGCCATAAAGTTCGAGTTGACAGTGGACGGGCGTATCATGCGCTCTTGGCGCAGCAGTTTATTTACTAATGTTTGTAAAGGACCTTCCATTCATCACTTCTGTAAAGTTTTGTTCAATTTGCTTCAGTGGTTTCAGAGGAGAAGATGAAAGTCTGATTTTTCCCATAGGGTCCAATGTTAAACTATGTTCAGTGCTGGTGGCCATGTTTTATATAGGATCAGAACGAAATGAGCAATCTTTGTAAAGGACCTTCCATACATTATTCCTGTAGAGTTTGGTCCAAATTGCTTCAGTGGTTTCAGAGAAGAAGATAAAAATGTGATTCCCCATAGGGTCCAATGTTAATCTAAGTTCTGTGTTGGTGGATATATGTTTTATATCAAATCCAAACGAAATGAGCCATCTTTGTTAAAGACCATTAGTACATCATTCCTGTAAAGTTTGGTTGAATTTGCTTCAGTGGTTTCAGAGGAGAAGATGAAAATGTTATTTTTCCCATAGGGTCCAATTTTAAACCTAAGTTCCGCGTTGGCGGCCATGTTTTTTGTTTTTATCGGATCGGAACGGAATCAGCAATTTTTCGTCGCATATTTCTCCGCTTCTGCAAGAGGGATTCATTTCAAAATTGGTATGCAGCTTCTATATGGTTAGTTTTAAGGAACGTCCTAGTTTGAGTCCCGTCAGATGTGCACTTCCTGTTTGACGGAACCGGGAAATATGGACTTAGTTACGAAATGTAGTGAAAACATGAATTTTTCGTCGCATTTTTCTCAGCGTCTACAGGAAGGATTTATTTCAAAACTGGTATGCATCCTCTATATGGTTAATTGTTAGGAACCTCCTATTTTGAGTCCAGTCAGGTTCGGTGCTGGCGGCCATTTTTTTATCAGATTGAAACGAAATGAGCAATCTTTGTTAAGGACCTTTAGAATATCATCCCTGTTTAGTTTGGTTGAATTTGCTTCAGCGGTTTCAGAAAAGATGAAAATGTGATTTTCCCATAGGGTCCAATGTTAAACCAAGTTCCATGCTGGCGGCCATGTTTTTTATCGGTCTGGAACGAATAACTAAATACCGAGTTACTGTGAAGCAATCCTCATGAAGAACCTTTAGCACATCATTCCTGTAAAGTTTGCTTGAATTTGCTTAAGTGGTTTCAGAGGAGAAGATGAAAATGTGATTTTTCCCATAAGGTCCATTATTCAACTATATACGGTGCTGGCGGCCATGTTTTTTATCGGATCGCAATGAAATGAGCAATCTATGTTAAGGACCTTAATAGTACATCATCCCTGTAAAGTTTGGTTGAATTTGCTTCAGCGGTTTCAGAGGAAAAGATGAAAATGTGATTTTCCCATAGGGTCCAATGTTAATAAACAATATTCGGTGCTGGCCGCCATGTTTTTTATCGGATCGCAATGAAATGAGCAATCTTTGTTAAGGACCTTTAGTACATCATTCCTGTAAAGTTTGGTTGAATTTGCTTCAGTGGTTTCAGAGAAGATGAATATGTGATTTTCCCATAGGGTCCAATGTTAAACTATGTTCCATGCTGGCGACCATGTTTTTTATCGGTTCGGAACGAAATGAGCAATCTTCCTGAAGGACCTTTAGTACATCATTCCTGTAAAGTTTGGTTGAATTTGCTTTAGTGGTTTCACAGGGGAGATGAAAATGTGATTTTTCCATTAGGGTCCAATGTTAAACAATATTCGGTGCTGGCCGCCATGTTTTTTATCGGATCGCAATGAAATGAGCAATCTTTGTTAAGGACCTTTAGTACATCATTCCTGTAAAGTTTGGTTGAATATGCTTCAGTGGTTTCAGAGAAGATGAATATGTGATTTTCCCATAGGGTCCAATGTTTAACTATGTTCCATGCTGGCGGCCATGTTTTTATCTGTTCGGAACGAAATGAGCAATCTTCCTGAATTAGGACCTTTAGTACATCATTCCTGTAAAGTTTGTTTGAATTTGCTTCAGTGGTTTCAGAGGGGAAGATGAAAATGTGATTTTTCTCATAGGGAGTTCCACGCTGGCGGCCCTGTTTTTTATCGGAACAAAAGGAAACGAACAATCTTTGTAAAGGGCCTTCCATACATCATTCCTGTAAAGTTTGTTTGAATTTGCTGTATTGCTTTCAGAGGAGAAGATGCAAATGTGATTTTCCCATAGGGTCCAATGTTTAACTAAGTTCCATGCTGGTGCCCATGTTTTATCTCGAATCCAAACGAAATGAGCCATCTTTGTTTAGGACCATTAATACATCATTCCTGTAAAGTTTGGTTGAATTTGCTTCAGCGGTTTCAGAGGAGAAGATGAAAATGTTATTTTTCCCATAGGGTCCAATTTTAAACCTAAGTTCCGCGTTGGCGGCCATGTTTTTTGTTTTTATCGGATCGGAACGAAATCAGCAATTTTTCGTCGCATATTTCTCCGCTTCTGCAAGAGGGATTCATTTCAAAATTGGTATGCAGCTTCTATATGGTTAGTTGTAAGGAACGTCCTAGTTTGAGTCCCGTCAGATGTGCACTTCCTGTTTGACGGAACCGGGAAATTTGGACTTAGTTACGAAATGTAGTGAAAACATGAATTTTTCGTCGCATTTTTCTCAGCGTCTACAAGAAGGATTCATTTCAAAACTGGTATGCAGCCTCTATATGGTTAATTGTTAGGAACCTCCTACTGAGTCCATTTAGATGTGTTCTTCCTGTTTGACGAAATGTGGACTTAGTTACCTAATTTATTGAAAACATGAATTTTTCGTCGCATTTTTCTCAGCTTCTACAAACGGGATTCATTTAAAAATTGGTATGCCGCCTCTATATGGCTAGTTGTAAGGAACGTCTTTTTTTGAGCCCCGTCAGATGCGTATTTGCTGTTTGACGAGATGTGGACTTAGTTACGAAATTTGGTGAAAACATGAAATTTTCGTCGCATTTTTTTTCAGCTTCTACAAGAGGGATTCATTTCCAAATTTTATGGTTAATTGTAAGAAATGTTGTATCTTGAGTCCCGTCAAATTTGTACTTCCTGTTTGACGAAATGTGGAGTTAGGAACGAAATGTAGTGAAAACATGAATTTTTCGTCGCATTTTTCTCGGCTTCTGCAAAAGGAATTCATTTCAAAATTGGTATGCAGCCTGTATATGATTAGCTGTAAAGAACGTCTTATCCGATCATATGTGTACTTCCTGTTTGACGAAATGTGGACTTGGTTACGAAATGTAGTGAAACTGTCGCATTTTTCTCAGCTTCTATAAGAGGGATTCTTTTCTAAATTGGAATGCAGTATCTATACGGTTAGTTGTAAGGAACTTCATATTTTGAGTCCTGTCAGATGTGTACTTCCTGTTTGATGAAACCTGGACTTGATTTACGAAATGTAGTGAAAACATGAATTTTTAGTTCGCCTCAACGAAGTTGAGGGGGACTATTGGAGTACCCCCGGCTTCCTCTTCCGCGTCCGCATTTGGGTATATATCTTAGTAACTATGCAGTGTAGGGTCATCAAACTTTGCATGCAGGTGCATCTTGGGTTAACTCACAGCCTCCAAGAAAATTAGGTCTCTCTGACCTATATTTTCCGCTTGAGTGGCTTGCATTCAAATTTACATTTTAGTTCATATCTCACTTACTATACATAATCTAAGTGTGCATATGCATGCATCTCTGATGGTAGGTCAGCATCCAGGCAAAATTAGGTCACTTTGACCTATATTTTCCGCTTGAGTGACTTACATTCAAGTTTACGTCCGAGTGCAGATGTCACTGTACATGGTAGGATCATCTAACCTTGCATGTTCATGCATCTCTGATGGTAGGTCAGCATCCAGGCAAAATTAGGTCAGTTTGGCCTATATTTTCCGCTTGAGTGACTTACATTCAAGTTTACGTCCGAGTTCACATCTCAGTCACTGTACATGGTAGGATCATCTAACCTTGCATGTGCATGCATCTCTGATGGTAGGTCAGCATCCAGGCAAAATTAGGTCAGTAAGACCTATATTTTCCGCTTCAGTGACTTACATTCAAGTTTACGTCCGAGTTCAGATATCAGTCACTGTACTTGTTAGGATCATCTAACGTTGGACGTGCATGCATCTCTGACGGTAGGTCAGCATCCAGGCAAAATTGGGTCACTTTGACCTACATTTTCCGCTTTTCTGATTTACATTCAAGTTCATGTCAGGGATCAGATCCCAGGTACTGTACATGATAGGATCATCCCGCATGTGCATGTGCATGCATCTGTGATGGTAGGTCAGCATTCAGACAAAATAAGGTCACTTAAACCTACATTTTACGCATGAATGACTTACATTAATGTATACATCGGAGTTCATAGCTCAGTAACTGTACATTGTTGGTTCAGGTAACCTTGCATATGCATGCAGTTTTGATAGTATGTCAGCATACAGGCAAAATTTGGTTGCTGCGACAATGTGCCATAACGAGGCGAACTTTGTAATCGTTGATTACCTATGTTTTTAACCAGGGTTCAATGAGTGGGGTATACCTGGTTGCCATTCGGTGACGGCTCTTGTTCTTGTCAAGTTTTGTTAAAAGTCGTGCTGTGCTTCTCAAAAGATAATATTTGCATTTAATTTAAGTTGCAAGCTGTAGGCTTTCATTCCTTCCTTTAATGCCCATATTGAAATAAGTTGGCATATGGAAGCAGTGTTAGGTGACGATTCGGCAACAAAGAGGCAGCGTTTTTGTATTATTCTTCACTATTCATACAAAGTTTGATGTAAATACATTCAGGGAGTCCATAGATGAAGATATTTCTATTGATTTCCCATGAAGTATAATTTAAAACTAAGGTCCCTGCTGGTTGCTATGTTGGATCACAGACATGTAATTATATGTGTCTGGTTGAATGATTGTTCGGCAGTAAAATTACAAAATTTCTTATGACCTTATTGCGGTTCTACAAGATGTTTGTATCCTTTTTTTCAATAAGGTCCGATGTTAAAAGTGTCATGTTCCGACGTGGCAAAGTGGTTAATGAATCTTGACAAAATGCTTCCTAAGCACTACATAAGAATGATTTATTCTTTATGGTTTAAATTCATCCGCAGTGCTCTAGAAAATCTTGATATATATTGTTCATAAGGTCCCCATGTTACAAATAATTGCCCACTGGTAGCCATTTGTTCATGACGGATCCACACCAAAATGCAAAGTGTGTTTTAAATCTATTCGACAGTTCTCTAAAAGATCTTTTTATGCAATTCCATTAGCATTCAATGTTAAACTTAGTTTATCTCCATTGGAACTAATTGATTGATGGATTGACCCCAAAGTAACATATTTGATCAGCACTTCATAAGTTACATTGATACCATATTTAGTTTAAATCTATTTAGTGGTATTTTTTTATGTGTTTCCATACAATCGAAATATTAAAATACATTAATGTCTTCGCTTGTGGTCAGGATGGATGATGGATCGGCCTCGAAGTAATAACACTGTCAGCACCTCATTAGTAAGATTTATACCAAAGTTGGTTAAAATTCATTCAGGGCATTTCCTATAGGTAAAATAAGTTCACTGCTTGCTGTTATATTGGATAAAATAAGAGTAGTTGGTCAGCACCTCACAAGTGTCATTAATGCCAAGCATGTTTGGTTTAAATCCATTCAGCAGTTCTCTAGAAAAGATCTTTAAATGCATGTCCCGTTAAATCCAATTAAGTTCAACGCTGGCTGCCATATTGGGTGATAGATCGGCAACAAAGTACATGTAACCACAAATGGTCAGCACCTTATAACAACAATTTCTTCCATGTTTGCTTTAATCCGTTCAGTGGTTCTCTCAAATTAGATAATGGTATGCGCTTCCCATATGGTCCCATGTTAAACTAAGTTCACCGTTAGCGGCCATATTGGATTGACAGATCAACAACAAAGTAACAACACTTGGTCTGCACCTCACTAGTATGATTCATACACTGAATGGTTTAAATTCCATTCAGCAGTTCTCTAGATTAAGATCTTTGTATGTATTTGCAAGAGGTAAACTTCAATGCCGATGGTCATGTTGGGTTTGATGACAGGTCGACACAAAAGTAACAAAACTTGCTAACACCTCACAAGTGTAATTCATGCCATGTTTGGTTTAAATACGTTCAATGCTTCTGCAGAAAAAGACCCACAGGGTCCAATGTTTAAACTAAGCTGGTGGTAATGTTGAATGACTGATCATCACCAAGGTACGAACAGTTGTTCAGCACTTCACATGTGTCATTCAGGCCATGTTTGGTTTAAATTCATTAAGAAGTTCTGTAGAAGATCTTTGTATGCATCACCCATAAGATGCAATGTTGTACTACGTCCAGTGCTGGCGGCCATATTGGGTGATAGATTGACACCAAAGTATACACAAATGTTCACCACCTCTTAAGCAATTCCATGTTTGGTGAAAATCCATTGAGTGATTCTTTTAAAGATATGCATGTCCCATATTGATCCAATGTTAAGCTAGGTTCATCATTAGCGTCCATGTTGGATACGGATCGGCAACAAAGAAGCAAGACTTATTCAGCACCTCATTAGTGTCATTCATGCCATGGTTGGTTTAAATTCCATTCAGCAGTTCTCTAGATTGAGATATTTGTATGTATTTTGAAAGGTTCCAATGCAAAACTAAGTTCAACACTGGCGGCCATGTTGGATGACAGATTGGTACAAAAGTAACAAAACACCTCACAAGTGTAATTCATGCCATGTTTGATTTAAATCCATTCAATGCTTCTGCAAAAAAGTTCCCACAGGGTTCAATGTTGAACTAAGTTGGTGGTCATGTTGGATGACTGATTATCACCAAAGTAACAACAAATGGTCAGCCCCTCATAAGAACACTTCCGTCCATGTTTGGTGAAAACCCATTGGGTGGTTCTTAGAAGAAGGGCATTGTATGCGTGTACCATATGGGTAATATGTTAAACTAAGTTCATTGTTGTGTATGAAGTATGTCAATTATTTTTTGTGTATTGTTTGGTGTTTTTATACCCCGCCACACGTAGTGGCGTGGTATTATGTGATACCCTCAGTCGTGCATATGTACATATTGTCATGTTTCAGATTTTGGCAAAAATTTGTGATTGTTAGGGGTAGTTGAACTTGGCCATTTTATCGAATGTGCGTTCTGGAACTTATATTCCGGGCAACTCATCCCACAAGCTATATTTATTTTACTTTGCACAATGATCAGTCATGGTGTGAAGATGTGCATATTGTCATGGTTAAGATTTTGGCCAGAATTTGTGGTAGTTGGACTTGGCCATTTTATTAGAATGTGAGTTCTGGGACTGTTATTCCTTTAGCTCTTCCCACTATATTAAAGCTACATATATTCATCCATACACAGTGATTAGGTGTGTGGATTGAAAATGTGCATAATGTAACAATTTAGATTTAGGGCTTAATTTGTGTTTTTTGTGGGATATAGTTGAACTTGGCCATTTTACTGAAAGGTGTGCATTTGAAATGTCTATTGTGGATAACATCTGATTTGTAAAATCAATACGCTGTAAGAGATATGCGAGTTTAAGATATTAAAATTACTTTATCAAGTGCCTAGAAAGTAGATGTCCATGTTTTATATGCAACTGCA
>MJUU01012325.1:53688-63839 GCA_002080025.1 Modiolus philippinarum | reverse complement strand
ATATATATATATAATATTTTTTTTCCGTCTAGAGTTTATTTCACTAGGTAAGCAGTAAATACTTTGCAGCTGGAGATTATTTCGTCGGGCCTCTATGAAATTTGTTCCTTTGGAATTTTTTCCACGGTGGCTGATATAAACCGTCACATAAGCGGGCAACGAGATTGGCTTTTAAGCACATCGTGGCAAAAAAAAACAACAAAAAAAACCCAAGTGAAAACGTAAACGGCAGAGATCGAGTTAAAACCTGGAAAGTAGGAAAACGGCCTTTTAAGAGTACTTGTAAGATTTTTTCGCGCCCATGAAACGCGAAAGTTTAGGAAAAAAAAACGCGATTTCAGGAAAAGAAACCCGCCGAGTCCACTTTTTGGTATAACATAATTGCGTTCACACTGGCAGGACATTTTTTTCTATATATCATCGTATATTGCAAAGGTTTTACAAACTTTATGACAAATTCCCAGATACTGCAGATTGCTTGAATGCTTTAGGTAAAACATGTCTGAAATAAGGAATTAACTAACATCTGTAAAACTATTTTTGTCAGATGGGAAAAGGGGGGACACCATTTACATGTGCCCATCTGTGAACTGGAAGGCTGTCTTGCCTTTACTAACATATTATGTGATAAATAGCCTTTGCCTGTATAAAAATACACTTTTGCAAAGATGAAACGTCGAACATCAGGACAAACCGACATGACACGTGGCAACCGAGTACTCCGTGCAAACACGTGGCATTGTGAAATGCCCTTCTATTGTATAAATACCTTAAATATATGCTTTATTAAAAATTAAAAAAGACTTTTTATATACATTTTGAGGGTTTAGTCACATCTGAGGGGGAACAGTGTTGTAAGCTGCGAGACGAAAAAAAATCGCAAACTGGAGACACTGCCGTCTTCAGTAGTATATATGCTTATATTATAAACTATTAAATATGCTTTATTGAGACTGATGCAAACAAATAAAATATCATAGGAATAAACGTACATCTGTAAAAATATTTTTGTCAGATGGGGAAAAGGGGGGGGCCCATTTACATGTGCCCATCTGTGAACTGAAAACGCAGGATATTAGGGGAATCTTTGAGGTGTTGTCTTGCCTTTACTAAAGGATTATGTAAATAGCCTTCGTCTTTGTAAAAATAAAGTTTACAAAGATGAAACGTGGAACATCCGGACAAATCGACATGACACGTGGCAACCGAGTACACCGTACAAACACGTGGCATTGTGAAATGCCCTTCTATTGTATAAATACATATATGCTTTATTAAAAATTTAAATGAATAACTGTATATATTCATTTTGGGGGTTTATTTACATGAAGGGGGGTATTGTAAGTTGCGTTACACAACAAATCGCAAAGTGGAGCCGGACACCGTTGCTTTCAGCAGTATATATATGCTTATATTACAAACTTAATATGCTTTTATTAAAATGCAAACAAGTACTAGATACACTTTACTGTTGTGGCGATTCCTTGAGTGTGTGTGGGTGGGGGTTGGGGGGCACAATTTTTACTGTACATAGCATTCACAAATAGACATTTTGTTGATCAAATACTGCTACTTTCACTAGTATCTGCAGAATTGTTTGCGAGGTATAAATTAAAATTTATTGCGTTAAAAGGTAATTGTTGCATTTCTTCAGGAGACACGCGTACTAACCTAGTCTATACCGAGTGTGAAGGTTGGGAAAACGCATGCACTGCTTTTTATACTATACAGAAGATGAATATGCATGTACATAGGTTTTAATTTCAATATGAATAAACTATATAATGACGTGGGTGACCGCCCACTTATTTTTTCAAAACAAACTCGAAACAAATGTCCAATCAAATTACACTCTCGCGTTATCTCACGGGTCGTGATCCTCCGTTTAATCTGGTTTTCGTTCCTAATGACAAATGTATGTCTCGCATTCAATAAAGAAAACGTAAGAGAAATATCGAAAATCAAATCTTACGCACCCTACACTATTGGTTTCATTCCCCAAGACTAAGATATCCCCTGGTTTCAGATTCTGCAAGGCAATTTTCTGGATGTATGTTGCATTCTAAATAAGATTAATGACATGAAACATGCAGCGTTACGGAGCTAGTCAACAGAGATATGATCAATGTAGAATTAATCCTTTGCCGCAGGCCACACCAGCACAAATCTATACCACTTTAATCTGGTCACATTTTGTGCCCTATCTACAGGTGCGAGAACGGGGTGATACCACAGAAACTGATTTTTTTCTCTCCTCAGCACTGTAACCTTGTTTATGGTACCCCTGTTAGCTATGTAATACTGGGTGTATGTCAATGGTCTTGAACGAATGGGGATCATGAGCGAGGGTAGTGAATATTCAAAGCAAAACATTAACAGATTTGAATTCATGAATTATATGTACCATGTCTTGGGGTTATGGGATACAAATGTAAATTGAAGAACGTCAAAGGAGTGGGGTATAACCCCCCCCCCCCCCGTTCCCTTTTTTTGGATAGTGCTGTGGCTGATCCAGACTTCCTGCTAAGGGGGATCCATGATATTTCCGAAAGGTGGGGACACTGCTCAGGACTTTGACCATACTTTGGACTTGATCACTTGAGTCCATGCATGGAATCCACAAACTCAGTTTTGTATCCTCATCTATCCTGTGTTTGATCTACTAAGCACAGGAGTCTGAACTTGTATTGTTTCGGACTCCTGTGTACTAAGCATCGATTGTGACATCATAATTTTGGTTGAAATAGCATGTTTATGCCAAATCTGAAGTGGGTCGAAAATAGGATGTTTGACAATACTTCGAATTAAAAAAAAAATCCAAAAATTTAAAAGGGACTGTGGACTTCATCTCAGATTTTGGGTGTACACTGGACTTTAGGACTCGAGGGGATTGGCAGGGTTATAGGCTCAGGAGTCTGAAATCCTGTCAATATGGCGGTTAGGGAGCAACCATTTGATTTTTATGGGGGGGGGGGGGGGTCAAGGAAGGAATTTGAAAAAAAATCCAGCATCAGAAATTTGGCAAAAAAAAATATCAGGACAGGGGAAGCTGAAAAAAATAACCAGGATGACATATATGAAGCAAAATTTCTGGCTTGGATCCAAAAAAAAAAAATGACAGGATTACTACAAGTGAGAAAAAAATTGTCAGGCTCAAAAATTTCATGAAAAAAAATCCATGATCAGATGTTCCTTCCTTGCCCCCTCATTAAAATCAAATGGTTGCTCCCTTATGTTCATCTTCGCTAGCCAAGGGTTACGATTCCCTCCTCTCATCTTCACCCTTGACAGATCTAGATCCAGCTGGATTTCTGTAGTCTCAAATCCACGTTTTTATACGACCGCAAAAATTTTTGCGGTCGTATAATGGTATGGTGCTGTCGTTGGCGTTGTCGTCGTTGTCTGTAGACACTTTTGTTTTTGGTCAATAACTTTAGTTTAAGTTGACCAATCCTTATGAAATTTTAACACAATGTTCTTTGGCACAAAAGGAAGGCTTGGCTTAGTTTTGGTCATTGTGGCCCCACCCGTTTTGAAAAAAGGGGCCAAAAAGGGTTTAATTTGATGTTTTAACATATTTGACTGTAGAATCTTTATTATTTATCGGATTTTGATGGGGTTTCTTTCAGTGTCTTCCTGAGGAAATTTCCAATCAGTAGTATGCCAACAGATTTTGTGTGGCATGTACCGTTCACGAGATATATGGGGCCCAAAGGGGGCCAATTTCAAATTTTTTTTTATTTTTAGTCCGATTTTGATGCAGTTAGAAAGAGAGACATGAACGTCTTCCGCTGTGTGGAGCTAGCCGAGAACCCTGTCCGTCAGAAGAAGGTATTATTATTGTTTCCCAAGCCACACATTACATTTTTAATTCTTCAAATCTTCAAAATCAACCAATTAATGGTGCAAAATTGTAATTACCAAATTAATAAAACAGTTTGTTAACACGCAGGTTTCATTTTCAGACTTTGAAAGACTGTGTTGCTCTGATCTGTCGTTTACAAAGCTACTTTTATCATCCTATGTTCATCTTTTATTGATCTGACTTTTTATTTTTATTTTTTATATTGCTTTTGTCACAAATTTTGGTCTGAAGCTTGAAAATGATGAGTTGTATTGTATAGACAATTTTCAAGTTTGTCGGACATCCACTTCCTGTTTACTGATACTTTGATTTTTTTTACTATAAACCAAATAATATCTGTCAAAGATTTCTTGACTTGTACTGAAGGGAATGATTTGAAATTTGGTCTGAAGCGTGGAAATGATGAGTTGCTTTGTGTGAGCAATTCTCAAGTTTGTCGGTTGCCCACTTCCTGTTTGCTGATGCTTTGATTTTTACTAGAAACCTAATGTTCTATCAAAGATTTCTTAGCTTCAACTGAAGGGAATGATTTGAAACTTGGTCTGAAGATTGGATATGATGAGTTGTAATGTGTAAGCCATTTTCAAATTTGTCAGACCTCCACTCCCTGTTTGCTGAGACTTTGAATTTTTACTGAAAACTAAATTTCTTGGCTTCTACTGGAGGGAATGATTTGAAATTTGGTTTTAAGCTTTGAAATGATGAGTTGTATTGTGAAAGTGGTTTTCAAATTTGTCGAACATCCACTTCCTGTTTGCCAATACTTGGACTTTTAACCGATACTTTGAATTTTTACAAAAAAAAACAAATTTTCGACAGAGATTTCTTGGCTTCAAATGGAGGGAATGATTTGAAATTTGGTCTGAAGCTTGAAAATGATGAGTTGTATTGTGTAAGCAATTTTCAAATTTGTCAGACCTCCACTCCCTGTTTGCTGAGACTTTGAATTTTTACTGAAAACTAAATTTCTTGGCTTCTACTGGAGGGAATGATTTGAAATTTGGTTTTAAGCTTTGAAATGATGAGTTGTATTGTGAAAGTGGTTTTCAAATTTGTCGAACATCCACTTCCTGTTTGCCAATACTTGGACTTTTAACTATAAACCAAATTATCTTCATAAGATTTTTTTACTTGTATCAGCTTGATTTATTTGATATTAAGTCTGAAGCTGAGAAATGACATGGTTTGGTAAAACTTCAAGAAATCACTGTATCCAACAAATCACTGTATCAACACATTTGTGTGTCAAACAGAATGTGAATCCACACTTTCCTCAATTTTACTTTTGCCCGGAGTTTTTAGGATCGAAATTGCAGGGCCCTTCCGACAACGCCAGTTTCGACATGCTCTAGTTAAGTTGATGTATCTCTGTAGGTACATGTACGTACATAACTCGAATAATTCTGTGCCCTCTAGCAGCTGATCACCTCTCGAGGGCTTGAACTCATCACATGTTAAAAATCCTTAGCTGCTTTCTGAAATATGTAGGTGATCATGACCAATCAGCAAGCTTTATACTGTATTCCTGGGTCTGTGCAATCACCCTTCCGTCCATGTGTGACAGCTGTTTGCAAACATAGAAGATGATGCTGCACTGTTTTTATTGAGACAAAATATTCGTTAAAATATAAAAAATGCTAATTAATTTTATCCGATAAATTGTGAATAAAAAAAGACATATTTCTGTGCTGCATAACTGCAAAGGAAAGACAGTTTTCAGGATCAGAAAGTTGAACATGTTAACTTTTAAATAAATAAAATTCTTGTCAGTGTTGTTCACCATGATACTGTGTATACTGGTACATATACAATGTATGCTATTAAACCAACTGACTTTTTGCATCCTTTTCCATTTTTTATAGATAAATATACCAATTTAGGAAGCCAGATTCTGTAAAGGCAAATCATGTACCATTAAAGTTGTATGGTAAGTAGACATTTTAAATATGAAAAATATTGCTTTCTGTTGCCGCTAACCATAGCAGTTTTAAAACAAGTTCCCTTTCTGTAACGAATTCAACAATGTATACATGTTGATTAGAATTTCGTCACATACAACATGTACAAATCAAAACGGCTGTTATACTACATGTAGTTAGATTACCATTGTGGTCATACGCTCATATTAAGCTACATTGACAAATTTGCCAAAATCCTGGTGTTACATCAAAAAGTTAACCAAGATCTTCCATTCATACTCGTTTTTGTTGTGAATATGTATCACCATATTGATATTAACACTGAAGTTTATACAAATAGCCAAGATGAGCCTTTGGCATAATTTGTCCGTCATCAACTTTACATTCAAAGACCTTCTTCTGTGAAAGCTCTGGACTAATTGGAACAAAACATGTCCACAATACAAATGTAGCTCTAGGATGGTCCCCCTTAAGTTTTTATCTGGCAGGTCTACACCCTAACTAAGAGGGCCACCTACAGGTTAACAATAGGTTAAAATTGGACCCTATGGGAAAACCTTTCAGACATCTTCTCTGAACCTACTAGTTCAATTAAATTCAAACTTGGCCACTGTAGTCCTTCAAAACAGGTATCCGGCAGGTCAGTACCTCTTCCAGTATCCTATATGGGATCCATTGAGATGTACATGTAGCTGAAATTGCTCTCTGTTTCAGCCATAGTCTAGGTGAGCGATTAAGGCTCTTGAAAGCTCTTTAAACCATAACATATAAATTGGTACATGTGTGTATGGTAAATCTGATAACTTCATTCCGACCATTAACTATATACTTTCCATCTTTGTACATATAATACAGTTGAACTTCAATGGCTTAAACTGCAATATTAACTCAAACAACATGGATGTCTTGAATTGAACCCTTTTTCTGGACCGTTTGTTTGAATTTAAACACAATTCGCCCTCAGTAGCTTGAATACCCCTCTATCTTGAATACCCCTCTAGCTTGAATACCCCTCTAGCTTGAATACCCCCTCTAGCTTGAATACCCCCTCTAGCTTGAATACCCCCTCTAGCTTGAATACCCCTCTAGCTTGAATACCCACTCTAGCTTGAATACCCCTCTAGCTTGAATATCCCTCTAGCTTGAATACCCCCTCTAGCTTGAATACCCCTCTAGCTTGAATACCCCCTCTAGCTTGAATACCCCTCTAGCTTGAAACTTTCATCAGTCCCATGGGTGTTCGAGCCATTGAAGTTCGACTGTATTTGTAAGTTATTGGACAAAACTTGGCCCAATGTTCAATGGTTCAGAAAGGAAACAGGTTTCGGAGTAATGTGTCTTAAAACTTTGAAATTTGCACATTTTTGTGGTTCTGTCCAATAATTTGTGAATGAATCTTCAAACTTGGTAAGTTGTTGACAACAAAACTTGGAAGGAGTTTGATTTTTGCTGAAGAGGTGAAAGTGGTTATGGAGTATATTCATGTACCCTGTGACTCTTGTCGATTAAAACAGGGGCTCTTACAAAACTTGCCCCTTAAAAAGAAAGCTCTTTATGAAAGTATCAAATTAAATCATTTAAAGTTTAAATATAGTTAAGAGATTATTATAAAATTTCAACACAAGGCTCCCTGGTACAAAAGAGCTCAATATGTATAAGGGAATGCCATCTTTTGACAAATTTTTAATACATGTATCAATACCATTGAGTGATTATAAACTCAAAATATATCTTTCTTTGTTATAAGGTAAATCCTTTTCAAGGTTAAATCTACTCAGGCTATTACAGCTTGATGAGTGGACAAAAGCAAGTTTTTAATTTTTTTTCTATATTTGTTAAAAGAAGGCATATACATTTTGTACAAGTTGGTCATTGCAGATTTCCTGCAGCATTTATATTATTATTTGCAATTCTTCAATGAACATATACTTATAGCATTCCTCTAGTCACACCTATAACAACTGCTTCAAACTGCTGTCTCTTGTCTGTTAATCAAACAATCAAAGACCCATAGACCACTGTTGTATACTCGTTGGTCATTACTGGAAAAGTCATGGAAATTGTAGGAAATACAAAGTTAGCAGAAGAATGTGGCCTTTTAAAAGTGGTACATGTATCATCCCAAGTCAAGTGTCTGAGGTCTTTGTGTCCTTCCCCACAAACCCCGTTTGAGGGGAAGCAACAGACTCAAACACTCGACATGGGAAGAAGAAAAGGGGGTCTAAGAGAAGGTGAAAATCCTATATCTCTTTGAAAAGATAATAATAAAATGGAGAACTTATTATTCTCGAGATTTTCTTTAACTGAAAGCATGTCATTATAGAAAAAATATATAAAATGGGGGTTATTTGAATTACAAAATCAAAGCTGGCCCTAGTAATAGTGAAAACTGCACCTTCCTTCAAAATAGATAAATATTCTGGCTTCCAGTTTCTATCTACAGTATGATAAAACCAATATACATAATCTTTCCCTTTTGAAAAGAAGTGTTTGAAAATAAATCTTCTGATCTGCAAATTTTTTAAAGCACAATTTGCCTCCCCCATCCCCCTCAAAATGATATGGCCTTCCCCAAAGTCTGCTGCAAAAAAATGTCAAATGTATATAATCGGACCTACATTTTATGCTTCAATGACTCTGGTTAAAGTTTGTGTTAATGTTCATATCTGAGAAACTACATGTGGCACATCAATCATTCTTGGTCAGTGGATGTGTCTTGGAGAGTGAAGCTGCTTCAGATGATAATTGGGTCACTTTGACCTACATTTTATGCTTCAATGACTCAGTTTGAAAATTGCAATAAGGTTCATATCTGAGAATCTACATGTGGCACATCAACCATCTTTGGTTAGTTGATGTATTTTGGAGAGTGATGTTGCTTCAGATGATAATTGGGTTACTCTGACCTATATTTTATGCTTCAATGACTTGGGTTAAAGTTTGCATTAATGTTCATGTATGAGATACCCTATGTGTTACATCAATCATTTGTGGTCTGTGGATGCGTCTTCGAGAGTCTTGCAGCTTCAGATGATAATTGGGTCACTTTGACCTACATTTTACACTTGACCCGACTTTGGTTAAAAGTTTCCATTAATGTTTATATCTGAGATAACTACACGTTACACATAATGATCTTACCGTTCAGTGGATGTACCTTCGACATTCATCTTTACATCTTTAGATTATATAATAGTTATTATTTCTTAACAGCGGGCGAGGGGATTAGCTGTCGTTTGCGACTGCTCCCACTTCTAGTTGTCATTTTCTATGCTGTTTAAAGAGTGTTGGTTTAGTTTATTTTCCCATGGGTATTCAAATGTGACGGCTATGTGTTGTGTACTGGACTGAACAGCAGCTATTGTCTCATCATCTTTATCATTTTCTATTTGAATTTGGTTGTTGTAAGGACGTCTAGATAGAGCGTCTGCATTATTTTTCTTGCCAGGACGGTGTATAATTTCGAAGTTATAGCCTTGAAGTTCTAATGCCCATCTGCCTAATCTGCCTTGAAGTTGTTTAATTCTTTCCAACCAACTGTTATGTTGTCAGTGTAAACTATGAATTTATTTGTGGACAAATAGGGTTTAAAGTGTTTTATAGCTTCTTTTAATGCTAGTCCCTCCAATTCATTTATGTGCCACTTCTTTTCATTTTGTGTTAGTGACCTTCCCCCATAAGCTTTTACATGTTCTAGTTTCGTTGTGGGGTTTGCTTGGCCAAGGACATACCCAATACTAACAGTTGAAGCATCTACTGACAAGACAAAGGGCTTGTTGAAGTCAGGGAATACCAAGATTGAAGCAGAGATTAATTTTTGCTTTAATGAATCAAATGCTTGTTGACAATTGTTTGTCCAAATAAATTCTTATTTTTCTTTGTGAGTTCATGAAGTGGTGCTGCTATTTTGGCATAGTTATGTATAAAGTTTCTGTAAAAATTGGTTAAGCCGAGAAAGGAACGACTTTGTTTTACAGTTTTGGGAACAGGGAATGATCTTACTGCAGATGTTTTGTCTGGGTCCACTTGCATGCCTTCTTTTGATAAAATGTGTCCTAAATATTGGACTTCCTCTTTTGCAAAATGACATTTTGAAGGTTGAAGTGTGAGATTTGCTTGTCTTAATTTGTCAAAAACTAGTTGCAGATATTCTTCAAAATTATTGCTATATACCAATATATCATCAATACATACTAATGCAATTTTAGTTCTTTCAAGACTTTAGTCATTAGCATTTGATAGGCCATTGGTGCATTTTTCAGTCCAAAGCTGAGACGTTTAAATTGGTATATTCCTTGTTGTGTCACAAAAGCAGACTTGTGTTTTGTTTCAGGGTCAAGGGGGGTTTGTAAAAATCCACTCATTAA
>MJUU01012325.1:0-25964 GCA_002080025.1 Modiolus philippinarum | reverse complement strand
TTTTTTTTTTTTTTTTTTTTTTTTTTAGATTTTTGACATTTTTTGACTTTGTCAATTTAGATCAATGCAAATCATATGGTGACCACCTGGTATCCACTACTCCTCTTAAACCATTGATTGGAATTTCATGAAAGTTTGCAGTAGCTTGATTACATATTGTAGATGTGCACCATGCATTTTGTTTTCCAATAATTCTTTTTTTTCAGATTTTTGACATGTTTTGACTTTGTCATTTTAGCTCAATGCAAACCATATGGTGACCTTCTGGTATCCACTACTATACTTAAATCGCCGATTGGAATTTCATGAATTTTATGCAGGAGCTGAATTACATATTGTAGATGTGCACCATGCATTTTGTTTTCCAATGATTCTTTTTTTTTAAAGATATTTGAAATTTTTTGGACTTTGTCATTTTAGATCGATGCAAATTATATGGTGACCACCTGGTATCCACTACTCCTCTTAAACCGCAGATTGGAATTTCATGAGAGTTATGCAATAGCTTAATCACATATTGTAGATGTGCACCATGTATTTTGTTTTCAATGAATTTATTTTTTCCAGATATTTTAAAAAATTCAAAAAGGGGTGGGGACTGGGGCGGGGGGTATCCGTGGCCGACGACAAGTTGGGGGGCATACTGTTTTACCCTCGCCCTTCCGTAATTCCGTCCGTCCCATCTCTGATGAGCTGTTATTCCGGATAACTCCTCCCACAATATTAAAGCTACATATAATATTTTGGGCATTGATTAGGCATAGATTGAAGAAGTGCATATTGTCATGTTTAAGATTTTGGCCAAAAATTGTGATTTTGAGGGGTAGTTGAAATTGGCCATTTTATCGAAATGTGTATTCTGAAACTGTTATTCCGGATAACTCCTCCCACAATATTAAAGCTAGATTTTTTTAAGTTTGCACAGTGATAAGGCATGGATTGAAGATGTGCATATTTTCATGGTTTAGATTTTCACCCAAAATTGTGTTTTAGTGAACTTGGCCACTTTATTGAAATGTTTATTCTGGAACTGTTGTTCCGGACAACACCTCCCACAATATAAAGCTACATTTATTTTACTTTGCACAGTGATTAAACATAGTTTGGAGATAAACATATTGTCAAAATTTTTTATTTGGGGGTACTTAGAATTTGCCATTTTATCAAAATGTGTGTTCTGTATCTTTTATTTCTATTAAATCCTCCCAAAAATATTACAGCTACCTTTATTTCACCTTAAACAGTGATAAGCCATGGACTTTATAGGTGTGTATTGTCACAACTTTGATTTTGGCCTTAATTTGTGTTTTTGTTGGTTGTAGGTGGACTTGGCCATTTCAATTGGCCATTTATTGAAATATGTGCATTTGGAGGGTCGATTCTGGATAACTCCTGATTGGTTGTATCAGTAAGCCGTGTCAGATATATGAATTTTAAGTTCTTGAAATTTGTTTATCAAGGGCTTAGAAATTAGATGTCTATCTTTTATATCCAACTGCGGGGGCATCATATGTGTCTTACAGAAACAAACAGAGTAGCTAAATTTTATCCAAAATTTGAATATAAACACATCAGGAAAAACATTGGTTCTATTCTTGAAATTTCATCTTCTTATCAGTCTTGGTGGCTACAAAATGTCAATGTCATGATAGGATGGGCTCTGAACTACCAAATTCCTTGTCTTGAATGGGACGCCTTTCCAGTCAGGAGTATGGTCTCATAAACATCCGGAAGATCTAATCAATCTCTTGGAATTAGATTGCTTTATTAGTTTGTACACATTTCCAGATTATTGTTCTGGCAACCAACAACAAAACAGTGGTAGTTCTCCAAATGAATCAGAGAGGAGCATACGATTACTCTCAGTATCAGCTGGAAAGAGATGTTCTGTACCTTTGTTATAAATACCAAAGTCGTATGATTTTGAGACATATTCAAGGTCATCAGAACATGCTTGTAGACTCAGATAAGGTCTTCCGCACAAGAGAGATTCATCACAAAATTTTACCATACCCCCGTTCACTAGGAGAGGGGCATACTGTTTTACACTTGTCTGTCTGTCTGTCTTTCTGTCAATCCGTCTGTCCAGGACATTTTTCGTCAAGGATTTCTCAGCTTGTGTGTGTGGTAATGATTCGATGTTTATACCCCTGCTTTGCGGGAGGTATATAGTGTTCTAGGTGTCCGTCCGTCTGTCCGTCCTTCCTTCCTTCCTTCCGTCCGTCTGTCTGTCTTTCTGTACCAAAAAGCTGCTGTCCAATACTCCTCCTAAACCACTGATTGGAATTTCATGAAACTTATGCAGGAGCTTAATTACATACTGTAGATGTGCACTATGCAATTTGTTTATCAATATCACGGACCCAATAAAAAACCATGGGTGAGATCAGGTGCACCGGTAGAGTAAGCATCTCCTGCTTCTTATAAGACACCCGCCGTGTCGAACATGTCAACTCCTGTAGTAAAGTCAAATCCGGTAGAGGAAAACAAACTTTAGTGGCAAAGAGAAAGATCTGTTGTCATCTAGGAGACAGATATCCCTAAACCATTGATTGGAATTTCATGAAACTTATGCAGGAGCTTAATTACCTATTGTAGATGTGCATTATGCATTTTGTTTATCGAGAATTCCTTTTTTGGTTTTTGACATGTTTTAAGAGTTCGTTATTTTAGATATGGTGACCACCTGGTGTCCACTACTTCTCCTAAACCCCTGATTTGAATTTGATTAAACTATGCAGGATCTTAATTCCATATTGTAGATGTGCAATATGCATTTGGTTATCAATAATTCCCTTTTTTCCCAATTTTTGACATGTTTTGGACTTTTTCATTTCAGCTCATTGCAAACCATATGGTGACAACCTGGTATCCACTACTCCTCCTAAACCACTGATTGGAATTTGATTAAACATATGCAGGATCTTAATTCCATATTGTAGATGTGCACTATTATTTTCTTTTCCAATAATTCCTTTTTCCAGATATTTAAAAAAAAAATCAGGAAGAGGTGGGGCGGGAGGTATTCATGGCCTAATAGGCCACAGTAAATCTAGTTCGTCTTTGGTCGGATGAATTGTACCGTTTCTCCATTTTTCAAATCAAATCCGTCACCATATTTCCTGTTTGACGATAACATGATTTTCATTCCCCAAGAATCGAAGATTCTGGAAGAATATAGTTTTTTTTGTCTATCTGTGCTTGTGTATTTGTCTGTTTAACAATGAAAAAATATGAAGCCAATGAGTTTACAAAACACGTGTTCTTTTGTTTGTTTGTCCACAAAAACTTTAACAATGGGTGTATCTTTTGAATAGTAAGAGATAAGACATTCATATTTTGCATGTGTATTCCTGGTGGAAAAAGTTTTCAAACCAGAATTGCTTTACTTTGTGACATTGGCATATGATGGACTTTTTGGTAAAAAAACATAACTATAACTTCGGGTATTCCTTGGCATGTTAACAACTGCATAAAAACTTTATATATCTTATGAATAGTAAGTGATAAGGTTCTCATATTTTGCATATGTGAGTCATATATGTATTCCTTATGGGGATACCAAACCGTGACCTTGGCATGTGACTATCCGCGAAACTTTTACCACAAATGTGAAATATTTGTTTTATTTTATAGATAGAAACATTAAATTGATCTTTTGATATTTATAGAATTTTTATTGAAAAAAAAGATAATATATTCTTCATATAAAAAGTTAACATTTTGTTTAGCCTTTGAATGGTAACAGACAGTGTTTTGTAGTTCAAAGGTGTGTTTAGTAAGACACCTAAATGAAGTTTGGTGACTTATTTTTTTTACTGTTTCTAGTCATTAGCGCACCTGGCTATGCCGAGTGAGCTTTTTCTATCACTTGGCGTCTGGCGTCCGTCGTCCATCCATACGTCAATATCTTACTTTCAAAAATCTTCTCTGAAATGGAACCAAACTTCAACTGAATCATTACTAGGGTATTTAGTTTCAAACCTGTTATTTCCTATGTACTAGGTCAAAACAATATGGCCGCCTTTACTGGGATTAATTGCAGTTTTTGGCAAATAACTCGAAATCTGTTACAGATATAAACAAGATGTGTTTGTGGAACACTACATATTCCCCCAGATTCTACAGTAAAATATATGAAAATATCCAATTTTACTCATTTTTTGCCTCTGTGACCTTGACCTTTGACCTAATTTCTTTTGCATATTTATGTTCCTCTTGACAAGACCTATACACGTGCCAAGTATTAAAAGTCTATCTTAAATAGTTTAAAAGTTGTTTATTACCATAAAACACCCCTTTATTCTGAAACAGATGAAACCCCTTTCGACCTCGTCTTGTTAATTGAAACGGTTTTAATTGTTAAATGTATCTGTTTAAACATGCTATAAGAAACTTCAGAAAAATACTACATCAAGATCCGACAAAAAAAAAAAATAAAAATTCATTTTTTTTTTCGTTTGTCCCCCTTTGAGCCTCTTGTTTCTTAAAAACGGTAATTGCTACCTCAAATCTGTCAACATACGGCAGTTGTGCAATTTTAATAACAATAACATAAAACAAATTCTGTTTCAACAGGATAAATAATAAGGATCCTACAGTCAAATATGTGAAAACAGCCAATTTCACCTTTTTTGAACCTCTGTGACCTTGACCTTTGACCTGACCATTTTTTTTTTGCATATTTATGTTCCTCTTGACTAGACCTATACACTTGCCAAGTATGAAAAGTCTACGTTATAAAGTTCAAAGGTTATAGCCAAGGTTAAAGTTTCGGACGCACAGACAGACAAACAGACAGGACAGAAACAATATGTCCCAAAGGATCCTCGATCTTGCGGCATAAAAATCCGACATGTGGGTAAAAATGGTCAATATATGATCTACCCAACCTAAAGTTTTGAAGAAATCAGATGACCCTTCTTAGAAATATTGTCTCTTCAGTAAAATTTTCAAAATGTTGATATTTTTTTTTTATTAAAAAGCTATATCAGATAGAGGTTAAGTTTAAATTACAAAAATGTTCAACATGCCAAGATCTACCCATATGGGAATTTTGAATAAAATCCAAGTACCAATATAGGAGTTATGGCCCTATATTGGTCAAATTTTTTCATGATTTTACACATATTTTGGTGTGTGGATTTCCAAATGTTTTGATTTTATCTGCACTGAAGAGACATAAGTAGTCGAAATGCGCATATGCAGAAACTAAATTCACAGTAACTTCGGTGTTTTGTTATTTACACCTTTTGTCTTATATCTAAAAAAAAATCCTTGAGATAGAGATCAAATTTAAATTGCAAGAATGTTCAACATGTCAAGGACTGCATTTTTTGGCCGGGTTGCACGGAGTGCAAATCCGGGTAATAGTATGGTGAATGTTGGGCGGGCGGGGAAATTGAGTACCTATTTTATGAAATCAACTTCTCCTACAGTTTTCAACCCAGATCTTTGAAACTTTACAGACTGTTTCTATATATATTGAAGATGTGCACCTGACTTTATGGAATTATTTCGGAAATTTTTTCTATTTTTCCGGACTTCGGAACTTAGTCATTTTTTACCGACGTTTTCAACAGAGGGTACCTATTTTGTGAAATCAACTCCTCTAACAGTTGTCAGCCTAGATATTTGAAATTTTGCAGAATGTTTCTATATATATTGAAGATGTGCACCTGCCTTTATGGAATTATTTCGGAATTTTTTTCCTAATTTTCCGGACTTTGGAACTTAGTCTTTTTATCGATGTTTTCAACAGAGGGTACCTATTTTGTGAAATCAACTCCTCCCACAGTTTTCAACCCAGATCTTTGAAACTTTATAGAATGTTTCTATATATATTGAAGATGTGCACCTGACTTTATGAAATTATTTGGGAATTTTTTTCCTAATTTTCCGGACTTTGGAACTTAGTCATTTTTTACTGCACTTCCTACAGTTTCAACCCAGATCTTTGAAACTTTACAGAATGTTTCTATGTATATTGAAGATGTGCACCTGCCTTTATGGATTATTACAGAAATTTTTTCCTATTTTTCGGGACCTAGGAATTAATCAGATTTTTTTTACATTTTCAACAATTTACATATCAGTTTTGTGAAATCAACCAATTCTTTGATTTTTTACCAAGATCTTTGAAAAGGTAAAGATGTGCACTCAACATTTTTGAATTGGTTAAGAATTTTTTTCCTATTTTTTCTGAACTTTGGAAGTTAGTTTTTGTTATTGATATTTTCAAAAGAGGGTACCAGAACGGTGAAATTTAGTCCTCCTACACTTTTCTACCCAGATCCTTGAAATTTAAAAGCATATTCTCTACTTCCCACACAGAACCATTTATGTTAAAGGTCCATTAAATAAGGAACACATAAGGGAGCAACCATTTGATTTCTAGGGGGGGGGCTATGGTCAAATTTTTCATCCTGGATTTTTTTTGTGTGTAACTTCTATCCTGGCTTTTTATTTTTGTTCCAAGCCTGTCCTGGATTAACCCGCATAGTCATCCTGGATTTTTTTTGCTATAGGTAACCGTCCTGCCTTTTTTTTTATTTTGACCATAGCCCCCAATAAAAATCAAATGGTTGCTCCCTAAAACACCACCAAAGCGCAACCCGGCCATTTGTGTCTTTGACCCATTTTATTGAACATGGTCAGGTTGTCCGACCTCTTCCAAGATGGCCGCCAGCGGGAACTTAGTTTACCATTTGACCATATGGGAAAACATTTTCTAATATCTCATTCTGAAAACTATTCGACCAATTTCAAGCAACCATGGTCAAAATAGTCTTTATTTGATCCTTTGAAAAATAGTTTAAAATTAGACTATATAGGAAAGGATTCAAATAATTTCTCTACTGAAACAACAATGCCAATTTCATCCAAACCTGGTCACAATAGTCCTTTGGTGGTTCTTTTTAAAAATTTATTGGGCAAGTCCGCACTTCTTCCAAGATGGCCGCCAACAGGAACTTAGTTTAACATTGTACCCTACAGGAAAACACATTTAAAATTTTTCCCTCTTATACTACAATGCCAATTGGAACAAACACATTCAAAGATCTTCTCCTCTAAAGCCACAGAGCCAATTGGATCCAAACTTGGTCATAATATTGCTTGGGTAGTCCCCTTTAAAAAAATTGCTGATCAAGTCTGCACCTAAATCTAGATGGCCAACAGCTTGGATTTTTGTTTAACATTTGACCAAAAAACAGTAGTTTCTTCTGAAACTACTGGGCCATTTGAAACCAAACACAGTCACAATTGTCCTTAGGTGGTGCCATTCAAAGATTGAAATTTTTATGTTTGTTCCTAAGTTGGTCACCCTCAAAAAAGGTGACCATATCCAAAATGGTTGCCATCATGAAGTATTGTTCAACTTTGAAGCAAATACCATCAAGGTCTATTAACATATTTGATAATAAGGTCCTTTATTATTTGGGTTATTTGGATTGATCATGTCAGCCATGGCCCAGGTGAGAGATACAGGCTCTTGAGTAAATTCCGCTCTGCTGTACACGTGTTTCAAGGAGTAACTTCACATCAGCAGCATTAAAATTAAATCGTATCATATGGAAAGCTATGATCCATACATATACATACATACATATTCAGAATAGACATTGCTGGATTTTCCTATGCTACCAAGTTGAAAAAGATGATTTTCATCACTGTTGGCATTCGAAGTCATATATTTTATCTTTGCAGCTCACCATACCAACTCATTTATCGTTTATATTATATAGAGCTTTGCGCAACACTATTATCTATATATCTTATGTATCTTATCTGTTGCAACCTTATCCTTTTCCTACCCATAATGGCCATATCACGTTCATCGTGTACTATGTTACAACTCTGGATTTCCTACGAGAAGGAATGACCCGGTTACCGAAATCTATTCTTACTGTTAATTTCACAAATGTGGTTGGTAATCCATTTGATCAATATGTTGGTATCTTTGCCTAAGAACATATAAATATTCCTCAATAGGTCATTTATTTTATTTATAGGTCAGGTATTTAAAATCCTTTTTGATCAAGAGCAAGGCTGTCATTCGGTTACGCATATAAAAATGATCTTGAGAGATTAGTAATGGCGGTTAAGCCTGCCTGACCTATAAATAAAATCAATGATCTATTGAGGAATACTTAAATGCCTGTTAAATGCACCAAGTCCGGCTGTCCGAGTTCCTATCGTTGTCTACGTTTGTCTTTTGTCTTATACGTGTTTTTCTTGTGTAGTTCCCTTGCAAATTGTTGCATGTATTTATAATTTTCAGCCATTGTAGGTGTTTCCTGTTATCCACTTTTTAACATTTTGTAAATATTTTAGGCAAAGACACAAATCTATTGATCAATTCTCACAGCAATAGGATTACTAACCAGGGGGTCTCGATGGGGGATTCCTTTCACGAAATCCCGGTAATTTTTCTGCACTTTCCAGTTTCCCGAGCGGGAAAATATTTTACAGACTCTTAAAGTAGCCATCTTTTCCCGTTTTACGGGTTCAATTTTCAGAAGTCCCCGCTTCACACTGGACATCCTTTCCTCACGTGCACTTTTTTGCCACGATCCCGTTTCCCGCTTGCTTAAAAAGGCCAATCCCGCTTCCCGCTTATCGAAATCCACTAACCACATTTGTGAAATTAACAGTAATATAGCCTAGGTGACCGAGTGGTCTAGAGCGCTGGACATAGTGCTGGTGGTGTTGCCATAGATGATGATACAGCAGGGGTTCAAATCCAGTCGTAGACCTTGCTGGATATTCCGATGTTAACATCACTTGACATCCTAACCAACACATTATCATTCATAATTAATCATGTGAATTTTTATGGCATATTGTTTAAATGTTAATAAAAAATATTGTTCATATGCATACGGGTTGTAGTCCGTTTCATTGTGACTTGTGTGGCAAACAATTCTTGTAATGCACAAAAGAACAAACATAAAAAAAACATTTGAGTAAGGAATTTGCCCAAAAAAAATGCAGCTGGAAGTATATTTTTTTGAGACATGTTGAAACTCATTAGGCAGCTAATCCAAAAATCAGAACTAGTTAATTCCGGGTTAAATTAGCGCATAAACATGACAAATACACAAACATTATCAATTGACACTAATAGGAGGAAAAAATCAGCTCAAAAACCTTACTCACCAACCATGGTTCCCGACATATCACCTTGAAATCATCTATCTTCATCCAAATATCAAAAGCCTGCCTCAAATAAAAAAAAAAAATTCTAGTCCGGACACAACTTTGTCATTGAAAAATAAGAATGTGATCCTGAGGTGAAAGGTCAAGGGTCACCAATCATGGTATACAACACGTCGCCTTGAGGTGATCTATCCAATATCAAAAGCTTATCACAAAAGAGTGCGAATTTATAGTCCGGACATGACTTTGTCATTGAAAAAGCATGAATGTGACCCCGAGGTCAAAGGTCAAGTGTCGCCTACCATGGTACAACAACAGCAGTAGAATACAGAAGGAACAAATGACTTAATACCGAAGTAACTGTGAATTTAAATTCTGCATATGCGCATTTCGACAACTGATGTCTCTTCAGTGCAGATAAAATCTAAATGTTTGGAAGACCATAAATTCAAAGATGTTTAAAAACTGATGGAGAACAAATAAGTTCTAACAGTAAAGCCAAAATCATCTAAAGACAGAGCTTTGCATGAGTTTTCAACAAAATTTACAAACTAGAGGCTCAGAAACTGCGCCTGTATCGCTCACCTGACAAAATGCTTCTATGCCATGCATGACCAAAAAATGAGTTTTTTTTCCAAGGGGCCTAGTGTTAGTTATATTCTCAATAATCACAAGTGTTTTTTTTTCAGACACTACTGAAATGAGTTATTTTTGCAAAGGACGTTTTACACATCATTCCAATACAGTGTAGTTAAATTGCTTCAATAGTTTCAGAGCAGATGATGAAAAGGGTGATTTTCCCACAGGGTTCAATGTTAAACTCAACTGATGGCCATGTTTTTTTTCGGATTGAAATAAAATGAGCAATCTTTGTAAAAGACCTCCCGTACATCATTCCTGTAACGTTTTGTTGATCTTTTTATTCAGTGGTTCCAGAGGAGAGGATGAAAATGTGATTTGTCCATAGGGTCCAATGTTGCACTATGTTCCGTGCTTGCGGCCATGTTTTTGTCGGATCGGAATTAAATGAGCAATCTTTGTAAAGGACCTTCCATACATCATTCCTGTGAAGTTTGGATGAATTTGCTTCAATGGTTTCAAAGGAGAAGATGAAAATGTGATTTTTCCGTAGGGTCCAATGTTAAACTATGTTCCGTGCTGGTGCCTGGTGGCCATGTTTGTATTGGATCCGAACGAAATGAGCAATCTTTGTAAAGGACCTTTAGTACATCATTCTTGTAAAGTTTGATTGAACTTGTTTCAGTGGTTTCAGAGGAGAAGATGAAAATGTGATTTTTCCCATGGGTCCTATGTTAAACCTAAGTTCCGTGTTGGCGGCCATGTTTTTATCGGATCGGAACGAAATAAGCAATCTTTGTAAAGGGCCTTCCATACATCATTCCTGTAAAGTTTGGTTTAATTTGCTTCAGTGGTTTCAGAGAAGACGAAAATGTTATTTTTCCCATAGGGTCCTATGTTAAACCTAAGCTCCGCACTGGAGGCCATGTTTTTTATCGAATTTGAACAAAATCTTTGTAAAGGACCTTCAATACATCATTTCTGTAAAGTTTGGTTGAATTTGCTTCAGTGGTTTCAGATGAGAAGATGAAAATGTGAAAAGTTTAACGGACGGACGCCAAGTAATGGCAATAGCTCACACTGACTCTGTGGGTCAGGTGAGCTAAGAATGAGATATTGTAAGGTTCCAAATAGAATCGGATTTCGGGTGATCAAAGTACTGACTACTTGGCTGGTGAATACCCTCGGGAACCAACAGTCCACCAGCAGTGGCATCGACCCAGTGGTATCAAATGACTAAATACCGAAGTTACTGTGAATTAAAATTCTGCATATGTGCATTTCGACAACTTATGTCTCTTCAGTGGAGAGAGTGGTATTTACACACAAAAAAACACACACACAACATTTAAAACCAAGGCACCCACAATATGAACTCCCGTAAACCTGAGAGTGAGTCATCAGGTGTATCGTAAGGGTAATCATGTCCTGCTCTTTTAATTGCACCTGTCACACTGTAAGTGGGTCAATCTCAAAACCGATGGTCAAATCCGGGAAGACGTGAATCTAGCTGAACATACCCGCTTTTATTAGGGACACTGACACATCATATCTTTTAATGATGTTATGGTGACGACCATAGAATTTCTCGAGGGACGAAATTAACATTAGTTGAAAGCCGATTATATTTGGAACCTTTCAATATCTAATTTTTTGTAAATTTTGTTGAAAACTAAAGAGTATCTCCCTCATGCAAAGCCCTGTCCTTAGCTTATTTTGGCTTTACATGTAGATCATATTGGTCATTTGTTCTCTATCAGTTTTTAAACATCTTTGAGTTTATGGTCTTCCAAACATTTAGATTTTATCTGCACTGAAGAGACATAAGTTGTCGAAATGCATATATGCAGAATTTAAATTCACAGTAACTGTGGTATTTAGTCATTTGAACAAATCCCTGACTAAGCAGTTTTGGGACTGTTTTTGCTGTAAAACAAGATGTGTTTGTGAAACGCTGCATATGCCCCCAGATTCTACAGTAAAATATATGAAAATACCCAATTCCTCTGTGACCTTTACCTTCGACCTTATTATTATTTTTTTTTTTGCTTATTGATGTTCCTCTTGACAAGACCTATACATTTGCCAAGTATTAAAAGTCTATCATAGTTCAAAAGTTGTTATTACCATAAAAACACCAAATTCAACCTCTTTATTCTGAAACAGATGAAGTCCCTTTGGATCTCTTGTTTATTGGAACGGTTTTAACTGTTAAATGCATCTGTTTAAACATGCTAATAGAAACCTACAGAAAATTACTGCATCAAGATCAAACAAAAAATTTAAAAATTCATTTTTTACCATTTGACCCCTTTGGCCTCTCGTTTCTCAAAAACGGTAAATGCTACCTCAAATCTGTCGTCATACTACAGTTGCGCAGTTTTATTGGCATAACATAAAAAAAACGTCTAAATAGGATAAAGAAGGATTATACGGTCAAATGTGTGAAAACAGCCACCTTTCACCCCTTTTTGACCTCTGTGACCTTGACCTTTGACCTCTTTTTGCGCATTTATGTTCCTCTTGGCTAGACCTATACACTTGCCAAGTATGAAAAGTCTATCTTGCATAGTTCAAAAGTTATAGCCAAGGTTAAAGTTTCGGACAAACAGACACACAGACAGGACAAAAACAATATGCCCCCGATCGTCGATCTGGGGGCATAAAAAATCACTTGCAAACTATACGCTCAACAGTAATTAATCAACTGTACAATGAGCACTCAATCGGCTGGAAAGGTAGGTATATTGCTGCTAAGAAAGGGAAAGTTCACAATTTGGAAGTCAAAATCATCACGCTTGTCAAATAGCATAAATTTCAAACATCCATCTTTGTCAATAATACAACAAAAAGATCCAGGTATGAAGCTATGTATCGTGTGCGTTTTTGTCACATGTACATTCACTCCATATCCTTTCATTTTTCCTATTATCAGTTGTTCCTCTAATTTAAAGCTCATTTGGATAGATGTAAAATAAATTGGATTATTAGTGTGCTTATCCAAAATGCTTTTACCTCTTTCAATTGATATTGTGCTACCAATCCACCAAATTGGTAACACAAGAGGAGTGGAAGAAGTGAAAGATTGCTGAACCAATCTTACAATTTCACAATTCAATTGATACAATCAAATTGTAAAATTTGTTTAGCAATTTGAAAAGTTGATACTTACCACAGGAATTCTTTACTTTAAGACTCGTTTGTAAATGATGAGCTTATTTATATTGGGCAATTCATTTTTCAAGAATTGCAAAATAAAGTTGAAAATGCCAAATATTTCCTCTTACAGTCGATTTTCTGTTAGCAATAAATTTTTGGGGTTGCTTGATATATGTTCATTAAAAACATCCATTTGTGTCATTTTTCGGTAAAAATGGAAACTAGAGGCTCAAATACTGAGCCTGAATCGCTAATCTGACAAAATGCATATAACAGGTGATGAAAGTGACGTTTATCTCATAGGATCCTATGTTAAATATGTTCAGTGCTGGGGGTCTTGTTTTTTATCAGATCAAACCAAAATAAGCAATCTTAGTTTGACTGAATTTGCTTCAATAATTTCAGCAGATGTGATGAAAAAGATGTTTTCCTATTGGGGTACCATTTTAAACCAAGTTCCATGCTGGGGGCCATTTTTTTGTCGGATCACAACAAAATGAGCAGTCTTTGTAAAGGACCTTTCATACACCATTTCTGTAAAGTTCTGTTTAATTTGCTTCAATAATTTCAAAGCAGATGTTGAAAATGCAGTCATGTTTTTTATCGGATAGGAACAAAATGAGCCATCTTTGTGAAGGACCTTCCATACATCATTTCTGTAAAGTTTGGTTGAATTTGTTTCGGTGGTTTCAGAGGAGAAGACAACAAGAGGAAAGCTGTCAATGTGACAGCAAACAGGTTTTTTTTTACATGGACAGTATATCTTACACATATTTTAAATGTAATTATAATTTTCATTAATTTTCAATGTTAAACCTTCCACCAAAGTAGCCTATTTCTGAAAGTTCGGCAACATGGATTTTAATCAAAAAGGAAAATAAAAGTACTGTGCACACCTCTGATACAGGTACAAATGATCTGCATTATAAAAACTTCCTCTCTATTAAACCGGGAGATTTGTTCTGGACAAATGGGACACCCTATTGGTAAATATTTGACCTAAAAATGATCAACTACAACAACTGGTGATTTTGGCATTATTCATCAAAAATCAAAATGAAAGTACAATGCACAACTTTGATATATATACAACTGATATGCATAATAAAAACTTTCTGTCTTGAAAACTGTAGAAGATTTGCTCCGGACAAATGGGGTATCCTGTTGGCAGACATTTGACGTAAAATGAATAAGTTCAACAACTGATACTTTCTACATAAATTATCCTAAATCAATATTAAGGTACCATGCACATCTTTGATATATGTACAACTGATCTGCAAAATACAAATTTCCTGTCTCAAATACTGTAGGAGATTTGCTCCGGACAAAGGGGGTACCCTATTGTTAAAAATTTGACGTAAAACTGACTAAGTTCAGCAACTGATATTTTTGACATTAATTATCCAAAATTAAAATCAAAGTATCATGCACACCTTTGATATATTTACAATTGATATGCAAAATAAAAACTTCCTATCTCAAATACTGTGGGAGATTTGCTCCGGACAAAGGGGGTGTCCTACTGTGAAAAATTTGTCGTAAAAATGACCAAGTTCAGCAACTGAAATTTTTGACACAAATTAACAAAAATCAAAATCAAAGTACCATGCACACCTTTGATATATGTACAATTGATCTGCAAAATAAAAACTTCCTATCTCAAATACTGTAGGAGATTTGCTCCGGACAAAGGGGGTTCCCTATTGTTAATTTGACGTAACAATGACTAAGTTCAACAACTGATATTTTTGACATAATTTCGGTATTTAGTCATTATCAAAAATCAAAATCAAAGTACCATGCACACCTTTGATATATGTACAATTGATCTGCAAAATAAAAACTTCCTACCCAAATACTGCAGGAGATTTGCTCCGGACAAATGATGTACCCATTTGGCAGCCGCCCGCCATTTTCACCATTTTAATAACCGGATTTTTCCGATGGAAAACCCGATTAAAAATGTGAATTTCTGATAGGGCCAATGTTATACTATGTTCTGTGGTGGCGGCCATGCTTTTGTAAAATCGGAATAAAATGAGCAATCTTTGTAAAGGACCTTTAGTACATCATTCCTGTTAAGCTGCTTCAGCAGTTTCAGAGAAGATGCAAATGTGATTTTTCCCATAGGGTCCTATGTTAAACCGAAGTTCCGCGCTGGTGGCAATATTTTTTATCGAATTGGAACGAAATGAGCAACCTGCGTAAAGGACCATACATACATCATTCCTGTAAAGTTTGTTTGAATTTGCTTCAGTGATTTCAGAGGAAGAGATAAAATGTGAATTACCTATACAGGCCGATAAGTGATTAGTTTTAAACAAAAGAAATGGAACTCTTCATTAAACGAAACAAAAAAGGACTAAGATTTGTTTCCCGTAGTTACATATTGCTAAAAGTTGTTTCTAGTGAGAAAATTTAATGATTTTTTATATCGTGTATTTCATTAAGGTATAGAAATAATGTTTGGTTGTAAAGTTTGTAATTAGTTTAAGTGGGCTGAAGTGGATGTCTATCAATTTGGATGAATCAAATAAACATCTCCGGTTTTTCTCCAAAATTGGCATACTGATTCATTAAGAATTGATCAATACGTGTGCAAAATTTCATTTAAGCCCTTCAACGCAAATTCCCAGAATAAAACCCCAAAGTTCGTGGAGTCTGCTACAATACTGGCACTATTTTCAGAAATGAAATCGAATTAACCTATATACGTCATGATTACAACTTAGGGTCAGAGGCCCATTCAGGTAATCGTAATTTGATTTTTTGTCTATAGATTGTTTTATTGTTTTAAATGGAACAGTAAACATTCCACTACCGTTCCAAATAAATATTTAGATACAGAAATCTCGAAACATTCCCATTAATTTCGTATAATTTTATCATAATGGGGTACATTGATCCCCGTCAGTGCCTTGGCAGTGTTTATAAATAACATTTACCGCCAAATAATGAACGCAATGGAAGATACCACGCTCGCTTATACCTTGGTTACGGGATATCATTTTGGATCTTTGAAATCAATTATGTCACATTTCCCCTTCAAGATAAATCCTTTGGCTATCTTTTAATACAGAAATTGTGTCCGACCTCGGTAATTTTTTGCCTTTTAATAATATTATATTGTCGCCTGCTTAATTTTAGTGTTTTCACAGTGAAGACATTTCACATTAACTATAAACAATTGAACGTGCAATAGCAGACAAATTGTTAACTTTTATTTTGTAAATGTTTTTGTTTTACTAAATGCATCGTTCCTTTGTGATTTATTTACCCGAACAAGCTTCATATCCAGCCGTTACTATGCACCATCAACAGACGCAGACGGCGTGTTTCTTAAATATGGCTGATGAAGTAGACGCCCACCTCATTAGCATGTTTAGAAGGGAGATAATTTCACACAATGACTTTTAGGACTGTATAGGGCCATTGTTAAACTATGTTCCCCGCTGGCTGCCATGTTTTTGTTTTGTCGAATAAGAATAAAATCTGCAATCTTTTCTAAAGGACCTTTAGTACATCATTCCTGTAAAGTTAGGTTGCTTCAGCAGTTTCAGAGGACTTGCTGAAAATGTGATTTTTCCCATACGGTCCTATGTTAAACATAAGTTCCGCGCTGGCGGCCATGTTTTTTATCGGATCGGAACAAAATGAGCAATCTTTGAAAAGGACCTTCCATACACCTTTCCTGTAAAGTTTGGTTGAATTTGCTTCAGTGGTTTCAGAGGAGAAGATGAAAATGTGAAAAGCTAACGGATGGAAGACAGACGGACACCAAGTGATGGCAATAGCTCGCACTGACCCTTTGGGTCAGCTGAGCTAAAAAGAAAAAATAACAAAGGGAGGTAATAAATAAGATATAATTATCTCCTATTTCTTCCCAAAAACAATAATCATAATACAAAATCAGACGAAAAATATGAAAACATGTCAGATATAAAGGTAACTAAAAGTGATAAAGAATATTTGCAAAAGTAAAAATCAGAAATTCCCTATCCTAAGAAAAGTTTTATGGTATACAAGAGTAGTTTTCTTTAACAAATTGACAATAAAGTTTAAGAAGATATCCAGAGGTGAGTATCAACTTTTCAAATTCTTCAACAAATTTTACAGTTTGATAGCAGCAATTGAGTTGTAAAACTGTAAGATTGGTTCAGCAATCCTATTCCTCTTTCATCCCAATTGGAAGAGGTAAAAGCATTTTGGATAAGCACAGTAGTGGAAGCAGAAATTAAAGGACTGGGCTAAATGTTTTGGTTTCTTTTGTGTAAGCCCTTGTAAAAACTTGGCAAATGACACATTGCCTTGAGGTGATCTACTCACATGGCAAATATCAAAAGCCTATCACAAAAGAGAGAAAAATTATAGTCTGGAGATAATTTGCTATTGAAAAAGCATCAAAGTGACCATGAAGTCAAATGTCGAGGTCAACCATGGTATGCGACATGTTGCCTTGAGATGATCTATTCACATGCCAAATATCAAAAGCCTATCTAAAAAGAGAGCCAAATATCAAAAGCCTATCTCAAAAGAAAGAAAAGATACAGCCTGGACACGATTGCTACGACGGGACGGACAGAATGACTTCTTTAGGGTGTCAGCTACTTTTTGTTGCGGGCCCTTATTAACCATTGAGTAGACATACATTAGTATTTAAATGTGAAAGTTAGTAGTAGGATAGATCTTCTGAAATATGCCAAAACTCATTCAGCTTTTCAATGGACTTCCCAAATGTCTTGGTTTGATCTGCACTGATGCGACTACTGAAGTCGAAATGCGCATATGCAGAAAATAAATTAACAATAACTTCTGTATTTTGTTATTCAATGGAACAACACAGACAAATCCCCCAAAACAATGATATTCAAGACCAATTTGGGATCAGGTACAAAAAAAAACAAAGATGACAGAAAAGGTGTGGTTTTAACATTGTTGCTTTTAGATTATACATAGGCATTGAGACAAGTTCAGCAACTTTTAGAGAAATCGAAGAAGAAAAAAAAATTAAGTTTTCACACGGCAAAGATTTCGAAGGAAAAGAAGGAATGAATGAAGATAAACTCTGCCATATAAGAAATTCTGAGGTGAAGTAAGTGAGAACCGAACCGTCAGTCTGAAAAAAAACAATCCAAGGACAATGGCAACGTCGGAAAAACGAAGAAACGAAGACATAACATGAGCACGGCACAGAAAAGAAAATGAAGACACGCACATAAACAAAAATGAACAACACGGACCCAATAAAAACCATGGGTGAGATCAGGTGCACCGGTAGAGTAAGCATCTCCTGCTTCTTATAAGACACCCGCCGTGTTGAACATGTCAAATCCGGTAGAGGAAAATCAAACTTTAGTGGCAAAGAGAAAGATCTGTTGTCATCTGGGAAACAGATATCTCATAGCGGTCCACAAGATCGTGATGTCGACCGTAAAACTTCTGTAGTGATGACCTCAAGTTATGGGCAACATACCTTTGCTTAAGTAGCCTATTTGTAAGCAACCGAGCTCTATCAAGGTAGTCACTGTATCGACCACAGGCCTTTGGGTAGCGAATGAGTTGGGAGATGTAAACTCCGTATGCTGGTGCTTTTGGAATGTTGCTACAAAGAAAGGGGAAGTTGACTATTGGAAAAGTGAAGTCATCGCGTTTGTCATATAGCCTAGTTTGTAGTGTACCTCTTTTGTCAATTTCAAGATGAAGGTCAAGGAACGAGGCTGATGTGGAAGTATCTGTAGTATCCTTAATTTCTAGCTCTTTTGGATAGATAAGGTGAAGACAATCACAAAAGCGAGGATTGTTTAGTGATAAAATATCATCTATATAACGGAAGCTGAAATTAAAGGACTGGGCCAGTTTTTTATCTTTATTTTTAAGAAGCCCTTCGATGAATTCAGCTTCATATGAGTGGAGAAATAGATCGGCTAAAAGAGGTGCACAGTTTGTGCCCATTGGAATTCCGATAGTCTGTTGAAAAACAAGTCCTCCAAACTGGACAAATATATTGTCGATCAGAAACTCTAACATTTTAATCACTTCTTCCTCTGTATATTTTTTCTGTGATTCTGAGTCGTATTTCACAAAGTATGCTTGTTCTCTGCCTATAACAATGTACTTGTATCTTTGTTCGCCGTTCTTGCGGGAGAAACATCTATGAATTATATCTTTCAGCCGTGATTTCAGTTGTTCATGGGGAATTGTAGTATAAAGCGTGGAAAAGTCAAAAGTTTTAATGCTGTTACAGTGTGATAATGATCTCGATTTTAAGATATCAAGCAGATCCTTAGAGTTTTTTAATATCCTCATTTCATTTACACCACTCTTGAAAAGCTAGTATCACAATATCTTTGAAGGCCCTCTTTTACGGCTGTCAAGATGGATGTTAATAGCTTAGAAATAGGTTTTGTAGAACATTTAGCAGATCCAGCGATGTATCGTTGTTTGCATGGGCATTTGTGTAATTTTGGTACCCAGTACAAGGAAGGGTCTTCATCTTTGGTTGAAATCCCAAAGGAAAGCAAAACAGATCTATGGTTCTGCAATATCTCCTCCTTAGACAGAGTAGTAGCTGTGTATGTTGGATTGCCCTGGGTATTTCCAATGCCTAGTTATTTCTTTAAACAATCGATGTAATGATTTTTACAAATGAAAATGATGTTATTAGGGACCTTATCTGCCGGAACAACGACATATTTGTCATGAATGGAGGACAAGTATCTGGCAACATCGGCATTTTTGAAAATGGATGATGCCTTAGTTCTCATTGACCCTTGTAGCTGACTGATTCGTTTAAGAATCATGGACCTCACAGCCTTGACCCACTCCGAAAGAGAATCCAGGTCTTCATCTTGTTCACGTTTAATCCATTTTCTGGCATAGTCCTCTACAGCATCCATAAGTAGCTTAAAATTTTGATCCCAGTTGATGGATAATAGAAATAATTGAAAATTGATAATTGAAAATAGAAATCAATCCAATTAATGACAATTCCTTCAATTTGGAATCTGATGGTTTTATTGATGGGTTCCCCACCAAATCATGTCCTTATTATACCCCCACTTGAAAAGTGATGGGGTTGTCCGTCCGTCCGTCCGTTACATCTGAGGGTACTCATCTCTTATCCGCTACTCCTCCTGAACCACAGATTAGATTTGATGAAACTTAAACACAGTCTTTATGACATAATGTAAATCTGCACCTCCTATTTCAGAATTTGATTTGATTAATTTTGGGGGTTTCCAATAGCAAAACATGGACTTAGCCATTACATTACAAGGGGGTACCCATCTCTTATCCGCTACTCCCCCTGAACTACTGAATAGGTTTTCATGAAACTTTAACATAGTCTTTATGACATAATGTAGATGTGCACCTCCTATTTCAGAATTTAATTTGATTGATTTTTGGGGTTTCCCAGAGCAAAACATGGACTTCGCCATTACATTACAAAGGGGTACCCATCTCTTATCTGCTACTCCTCCTGAACCAGTGAACAGATTTTCATGAAACTTTATCACAATCTTTATGACAAAATGTAGATGTGCACCTCCTATTTCAGAATTTGATTTGATTGATTTTTTGGGGTTTCCAATAGCAAAACATGGACTAAGCCATTACATTACAATGGGTTAATGTGGATGTGCACCTCCCATTTCAGAATTTGATTTGATTGATTTTTGGGGTTTCCCATAGCAAAACATGGACTTAGCCTTTACATTACAAGGGGGTACTCATCTCTTATCCGCTACTCCTCCTGAACCACTGAATAGTTTTCATGAAACTTTAACACAGTCTTTATGACATAATGTAGATGTGCACCTCCTATTTCAGAATTTGATATGATTGATTTTTGGGGTTAACATGGACTTAGCCATTACATTACAAGGGGGTACCCATCTCTTATCCGCTACTCCCCCTGAACTACTGAATAGATTTTCATGAAACTTTAACATAGTCTTTATGACATAATATAGATGTGCACCTCCTATTTCAGAATTTGATTTGATTGATTTTTGGGGTTTCCCAGAGCAAAACATGGACTTCGCCATTACATTACAAGGGGGTACCCATCTCTTATCTGCTACTCCTCCTGAACCAGTGAACAGATTTTCATGAAACTTTAACACAGTCTTTGTGACAAAATGTAGATGTGCACCTCCTATTTCAGAATTTGATTTGATTGATTTTTGGTGTTTCCAATAGCAAAACATGGACTAAGCCATTACATTACAATGGGTTAATGTGGATATGCACCTCCCATTTCAGAATTTGATTTGATTGATTTTTGGGGTTTCCCATAGCAAAACATGGACTTAGCCTTTACATTTTAAGGGGGTACCCATCTCTTATCCGCTACTCCTCCTGAACCACTGAATAGTTTTCATGAAACTTTAGCACAGTGTTCATGACATAATGTAGATGTGCACCTTCTATTTCAGAATTTGATTTGATTTTATAATTTCTGGAATCAAATGGGGTTGTGGGGGTATTTATAAGTGAGCTTTGCTCACAGTTTTTCTAGTTTAATTTGATTCTTAATCATTCCAACAACACTACAAACCATGCAGGGCTGAAACAAAACACAGTGAACAAGTAAAGAATGATAATGTTTTTTGATGATAAAGATTGGATCCTTAAGTCAGCAAAGAGGAACTTGAACAAACAAGAGCTGGCGCCAAATGGCAGCCTGATATACCCCCGGCTCATTGAACCCTGAATCAATGTGGCAAGTGCAAATTTAATTGTAAAGGGACACAATACAGGTGTGGAACAGTACAAGTGTGGACACAATACAAGTATAAACAAAATGATATAATGAAAAAACAATGATGTCTTGGCAAACAGGAAGAGCTTATGACTTGAAATCGAAATACATGATAGATTGGACAGTAAGGAAGCTCTGTGCAAAACAACAATTGAATCCCAATAACAGTTTCAGGAAAAATTGTGACGAAAAATTCCATAGATAGTACAACAGTGAAAAACAATGACATCTCGGCAAACAGGAAGTGTTTATGGCGTAACCTTGAAATCCGAATACACGATAGATTGGACCATAAGGAAGCTCTGTGCAAAACCACAACTGAATCCCACTTACAGTTTCAGAAACAAGAGGCTCTCAAGAGCCTGTATCGCTCACCTGGACCATGGCCGACATAGATAAAAGGCATTTCCAATAGGAAAAACAAAACATAAAATTTAGCAGAATACTTTTTTTTCTAAAATTACAGTATCCTTGGCAAATGAAAGATCCACCATCCATTACATCCCATAACAGAACAACATTCAAAAAAATTTGGGCAGGGGTTCCCCTTATAATCAAGGTAATACCTAATGTTGAAATTGAAACATTCAGACCACAATTTAAATAAAAATTCAAAAATTCGGGCAGAGGTTCCCCTTAAAATCAAAATGGCCAATGTAAAAACTATGTTCCAGATGGTGTCCATCTTGGATGAGGTATGGACCTGCCAGATACATTTTTTTTTGGATGGGACCTCCTAAGGACCATTGTGGCTTAGTTTGGTTCTAATTGGACCAGTAGTTTCTGAAAAGAAGATCTTTGAATGTATATTATAGGGTCCAATGTTAAAACTATGTTCCCGCTGGCGGCAATCTTGGATGAGGTACAGACCATCTAAGGGCCATTGTGACTAAGTTTGGTCATGTTTCTGAGAAGAAGATCTTTGAACGTCTTTTCCATAGGGTCCAATGTTAAAACTTTGTTCCCGCTGGCGGCCATCTTGGATGAGGTACGAACCTGCTGGATAGCTTTTTTTGGAAGGGACCATCTAAGGACCATTGTGTCTAAGTTTGCTTATAATTGGACTGGTAGTTTCTGAGAAAAAGATCTTTGAATGTTTTTCCCATAGGGTCCAATGTTAAAACTATGTTCCCCGCTGGCGGCCAACTTGGATGAGGTACGGGCCTGCCAGATACCTTTTTTGGAAGGGACCATCTAAGGACCATTGTGTCTAAGTTTGGTTATTATTGGACTGGTAGTTTCTGAGAAGGAAATCTTTGAATGTTTTTCCATAGGGTCAAATGTTAAAACTATGTTCCCCGCTGGCGGCCATCTTGGATGAGGTACGGGCCTGACAGATACCTTTTTTGGAAGGGACCATCTAAGGACCATTGTGTCTAAGTTTGGTTATAACTGGACTGGTAGTTTCAGAGAAGAAGATCTTTGAATGTATTTTCCATAGGGTCCAATGTTAAAACTATGTTCCCGGCTGGCAGCCATCTTGGATTAGGTACAGACTTGCCGGATACCTTTTTTGGAAGGGACCATCTAAGGGCCATTGTGACTAAGATTGGTTATAATTGGACTGGTAGTTTCTGAGAAGATCTTTGAATGTAATTTCCATAGGGTCCAATGTCAAAGCTATGTTCCCCGCTGGCGGACATCTTGGATAGGTATGGACCTGTCGGATACCTTTTTTGGAAGGGACCATCTAAGGACCATTGTGTCTAAGTTTGGTTATAATTGGACAGGTAGTTTCTGAGAAGAAGATCTTTGAATGTCTTTCCCATAGGGTCCGTTCCCCACTGGCGGCCATCTTGGATTAGGTACGGACTTGCCGGATACCTTTTTTAGAAGGGACCATCTAAGGACCATTGTGACAAAGTTTGGTTATAATTAGACTGGTAGTTTCTGAGAAGATCTTTGAATGTAATTTCCATAGGGTCCAATGTCAAAACTATGTTCCCCGCTGGCGGCCATCTTGGATAGGTATGGACCTGTTGGATACCTTTTTTTGGAAGGGACCATCTAAGGACCATTGTGTCTAAGTTTGGTTATTATTGGACAGGTAGTTTCTGAGAAGGAAATCTTTGAATGCTTTTCCATAGGGTCCAATGTTAAAACTATGTTCCCCGCTTGCGGCCATCTTGGATTAGGTACGGACCTGTCGGATACCTTTTTTAGAAGAGACCATCTAAGGACCATTGTGTCTAAGTTTGGTTATAACTGGACTGGTAGTTTCAGAGAAGAAGATCTTTGAATGGTTTTCCCATAGGGTCCAATGTTAAAACTATGTTCCCGCTGGCGGCCATCTTGGATTAGGTACAGACTTGCCGGATACCTTTTTTGGAATGGACCATCTAAGGACCATTGTGACTAAGTTTGGTTATAATTGGACTGGTAGTTTCTGAGAAGATCTTTGAATGTAATTTCCATAGGGTCCATTGTTAAAACTATGTTCCCGTCTGGCGGCCATCTTGGATTAGGTACAGACTTGCCGGATACCTTTTTTGGAAGGGACCATCTAAGGACCATTGTGTCTAAGTTTTTTATAATTGGACAGGTAGTTTCCGAGAAGAAGATCTTTGCATGTCTTTCCCATAGGGTCCAATGTTAAAACATGTTCCCCACTGGCGGCCATCTTGGATTAGGTACGGACTTGACGGATACCTTTTTTTAGAAGGGACCATCTAAAGACCATTGTGACTTAGTTGGGTTATAATTGGACTGGTAGTTTCTAAGAAGATCTTTGCATGTCTTTTCCATAGGGTCCAATGTTAAAACTATGTTCCCCGCTGGCGGCCATCTTGGATTAGGTATGGACATGCCGGATACAATTTTTAAAGGGGACCACCCAAGGACTATTGTGACCAAGTTTGGTCAATTGGCCCAGTGGTTTCAGAGGAGATCTTTGAATGAAAAGTTTACGACGGACGGACAGACGGACGGACGGACGCGGGACGCCAAGTGATGGCAAAAGCTCTCCCTGGCATAGCCAGGTGAGCTAAAAATTGTGACGAAAAATTCCATATATTGTACAACAATGAAAAACAATGACATCTCGGCAAACAGGAAGTGCTTACAGCCTAACCTTGAAATCCGAATACACGATAGATTGGACCATAAGGAAGCTCTGTGCAAAACAACAATCGAATCCCACGTCAGTTTCAGAAAAAATTGTGACGAAAAATTCCATATATTGTACAACAATGAAAAACAACGATGTCTTGGCAAACAGGAAGTGCTTATGACCTTACCTTGAAATCAGATTACACGATAGATTGGACCATAAGGAAGCTTTGTCCTAAACAAAAATTGAATCCCACTTAAAGTTTCAGAAAAAATTGTGACGAAAAATTCCATATATTGTACAACAATGAAAAACAATGACATCTTGGCAAACGAGAAGTGCTTAAGGCGTAACCTTGAAATCCGAATACACGATAGATTGGACCATAAGGAAGCTCTGTGCAAAACAACAATTGAATCCCAATTACTGTTTCAGAAAAAATTGTGACGAAAAAATCCCATATATTGTACAATGAAAAACAATGATGTCTCGGCAAACAGGAAGTGCTTATGGCATAACCTTGAAATCTGAATACATGATAGATTGGACCATAAGGAAGCTCTGTGCATAACAACAATTGAATCCCTCTTACAGTTTCAGAAAAAATTGTGATGAAAAATTCCATATGCTGTACAACAATAAAAATAAAGGGCTACGCCGAGCGCAGCATGATACGACCGCAGCATGTCGACCACTGAAATTTCAACAAAGGTAGTTTAAAGTGAATGTGGACACAGTAAAGAGCTTGACACAATAATTAGATGGACACAAAAAGAAGCTAGACACAGTTATTAGCTAGAAACAAAATAGGGAAAAAACCCTTTTGATTACTTACTGATAAAAAACTGTAAGAGCTATGCAAAATATGTACTATCAACTAAAACTTTACATCCATAGAAATTCAAAGAAAAAATCCATCGAAATCTGATGAAAAATAAAGATATGACACATTTAGAAAAATTGCAATTTTGGCCCCTTTGACCCCTTGTAGCTCCGAAACAGTAAGAGCTACAAAAAATCTGTTCACATAGCACTGAAAGCTTATATCAAGAGGAATCCAAAGAAAAAAATCCCATCGAAATCCAATGAAAAATAAAGATTTGACATATTAAGAAAAATTGCATTTTTGGCCCCTTTGACCCCTTATAGCTCGGAAACGGTAAGACCCACAAAAAATTCATTGACATACTACTGATAGCTTAGATCAAGAGGAATCCAAAGAAAAAAATCCCATCGAAATCCGATGAAAAA